>JAITYZ010001141.1:0-13965 GCA_027744595.1 Paronellides praefectus
CATAAGGAAAAGGAAGACAAGGAAGCCTCAGAGCGAAATTCCGCTTTCCTTCCCTGAACATAAATAAACTGTTCAATTATGCTTTCCCATTTTCGTCTATCTGCTGTGTAAATTCATTCCATATTCCAGATAGATACATACATGCATAAATATAATTTAATATAATATTATGCTTGTATAGTAATAAGTATCATTGCATATGATTACATATTATAGTCATCACTCTCACCACATACACATGTATAAGGCTTTTCAGAATACTAGATCTCATATTATTTTGGTGCGAAGAGAGAAAGTAAGAAAGAAAGAAAGAAGGTTGATGGTAAAAAAAATTGCGTATAATACTCTAAAAAATATATACACAGATAAAGAAAGCAGGAGCAGCACACAGCATCCATATTTACAATGATGAGAGTAGTGGAGTTTATTACGTTCTTAAAATAAAGTTACAGCTGCATGAATTCTTACAAGTTTAGGAAATCGGCGGAGATAAATTGTCTACTGATGTGAATTCCATTCCAGTTTTTCTTCTTCTTCCTCTCCTGCTGTAAGCATTACCACAGACAAAAAATACTCTACTCACTATACATCCTGCGTTAGGAAAACAGGTAGTTTTGGCTGTCTCGTAATAAAAAGTACTACACACAGACTGAAATATTTAGACACGCATGTATTCACTGGGAAAAAGACACTCGGAAATAAGCTGCGAAGAGCAGCAAGTAAAATACCCAGTAGACAAGGCAACCCACACACTACCGCTCCTCTATATATATATTCTATGATAATACAAACCTATAACATGCATATATGATAAAAAGAGAAATTGCACACCGGAGATATCATATGAAAAAGACACGCATGTATTCACTGGGAAAAAGACACTCGGAAATAAGCTGCGAAGAGCAGCAAGTAAAATACCCAGTAGACAAGACAACCCACACACTACCGCTCCTCTATATATATATATATTCCATGATAATACAAACCTATAACATGCATATAAGATAAAAAGAGAAATTGCACACCGGAGATATCATATGAAAAAAACATATAAAAAAATTCGGGTTGATAATATCAACTTGATATGTACGTGTTGTATTTTTATGCTTACCTACAACAACCTACTCTACTACCCAGTTCAGAGAGAGGAAAGAGAAAACAATGACCATTTAAACACGAATAATACTCATGTACGAAAAAAAAATAAATATAAGTAGCAGGAGGAGAAAGGAAACACCGTGTTAAGTTACGTTGCTACATGAAAAAAAAATGATAAGGAAAACCTATACGCTTTTTATTAGTCCTATTCCTGTGTATAGATCAGCTAAAAAAAGGTGCGTAGTATAGTGCGTACAAACAAGTAATACAAGTAATACAAATGTCTACGCACACATATAATATCCACGTTCTTTCAGCTCATTTTACAGGGTTCAAGCATTTTTTTTTGTCCCGGACTACTAGTGGCACTGATCGATAAGTGGAACGCGTGTAGCTCACTCTCTCACTCTCTCCATTTATTTCGCCTTTTCCACCATGATGAAATATATAATAACAATAATATGCATAGGTATATCTACTATATCTTATATCTTTTATATATCAATTCCATATGAATGCATATAAATTTATATATATATCTCAAGCATATAAAGTAGAAGTAGACAGAGTGGTAGTAGGGAGCACCGACAGGCCATTGCACCGAAGAAACAATGTATACATTCTAGTGCTACGCAGGACTACGCACAGTTTACAAACACACACGTTTTATATCCGTCGTACGCAACTTGGCCCGAGAAAGCAGCACAAAAAGCAAAGCTCGCTCTTTTCCCTTTTTATTTTCGCTAAAGAGCAAAAAAAGTGTATATATAGTAGTCATAGTCATAGTCGTGTGGTGGTTTTTTATGCCATGCCATTGCACGACATCATCATCCATATCATCGTACTTTGATGCATCCATCCTCAATCCTCACTCGCTGCTGACTTGACTCTTTTCTCGTGATACATACAAAAAACACACACACACACCACTACCAACACCGATAAAATAAGTAGAGAGAGAACGATTGCAGAGACCATGGCATAACAAGGAAAAGAGAGTATTGCCCTGTAAACCGAGCTTGCAATGCAATGTTGGCGACAATTTAATGGAAAGAGAGAGGGATTTTTTTGTATTATTTTTCTTGCAAAAGCGTGTAGGATTACATAAAGAGTACGTACAAATGTACATATGTAGCAAAGCAGCAAGTTATATTACACGGTCTAAAAAAATAGGGCCAAATGCCTTTATTTTTTCCTTCGTTTTTTATATCTTTAGCTTACTAGTCATCAGGACTTCTTCTCGTCGTCGTATACTCATCGTAAGCACTGGACATGGTAGAAGAGGAAGTAGATTTAGATTGAACATTAAAATAAAAGAGCTGAGCAGAGAGAGAGAGAGAGAGAGAGAGAGCTTTCGTTGCGTTGGATAAATTTCAGTTGAACCGTTATAAAATATGCTGTGTTGTAATCTTCATAGTTCGTACGTAAAAATGTACTACGATAGAAGAGTATACCAACAACAATGGTTCTTCGTTAGAGTGGCCTCACAGTCCATTGCGTTTCACAAGGGTTTCCCATCAAATTAGTCTTCTCTCGCGAAAAAAAATAAACACAAAAACAACAACTACAAAACCAACATGCAAACTAACTATGCATCCTATAAGCATGCTTACCTAAAATAAGAGAGAAAGAGAAGGAGGAATAAAATGGTACAAAGCTTTGAAATGCTTTTTTTTGTATGCTTTGTTTTTTTTTGGATATGTGGGCATGGCTATACACGCTATCTAAATACGTAAACAAAACTGGATTTCTCAGTGCAAGATCAACTCATAAGCTTTGCTCCATTTAGAAAAAAAAACCATGATTAAATGCATTCCGTATCTTTTCACATTTTTATAAGGGAATTATGTAAAATCATAGATATATACACGTACATGTTTAGTATAGCTATCTATTTGATAATAATGTTACCTATGTATGTAGGTAGGTATGTAGCCAATCTCCTTTGTAAATCAGCTTACATTACAATTTCACTTTAACATTTTAGAAATAACGTGTGAAGCCTCTTGCTGAAACACTAATGCCATTCACACTACTTGTAGTAGTGGAACAAGATTAATGACACTTTCTTGATTAGACTCTCTTTCTGACGGAACTTGTTAAAAAAAATCGGTGTGTGTGTGGAGTGGAGGAGATTGTCGTTTGCATTATAGCAGAGAAGGAAGTACGGAGAGAGAAAACCGTTATGCAATGCTAGCAGCCAAGAAGAGACGCCAACAAAACATATTATAAGCAATTGGCATGCTATATTATTATGCCGCCGCTGCTATGCTGCTGGGTGATATAGTTGGAAGAATTGTAAGAAGAGTAGTAGTAGTGTTGATATAGAAAAATATATTTATATACCCAGAAGCAAGGAGAAAATGGATAGTTCATGTGACATAAACCCATCCGTTTCCGTTGGTGTGTGCCCACATCGTCTTGTTCTCATCCTCATCCTCCTTTTGGTTTGGCTGAGTTGAGTATTCTCTCTCTCTCTCTCTCTGTGAAATGCAAGTAGCGAAAAGGTTTTTTGAAACTCTTAACAAAAGGCAAAACAGGAACAAGCACATGTGTGTGATGACGAAGACGAGGAGGACTACTAAAGCAAAAGCGTTTTACATTTCTTGCACAATTAATGCGTTCTAATTTCTCTCTTCTTCTCTACCAAAATTCCAGTTTACCATCATGCATGCATTGGTAAAATGGAATGGATAGGATCCTAGTAAAATTATTATTATTATTATTATTATTAATTTCGACTGATAATAGCAGTATATAATAGCGCAGCACAACTTGCATCAGAGTCATTCCTCAGCAAAGTTTACATTAAATTGGCTTTTGCTGTTTGCATTTCCTCTCGTCGAGTTTAACAACAATGCGTTTTTACTCTGACTCCACCCGGAAGTAGCAACTTTCGAACGGGCTTGCCAAGAATTTCGTAGATATATATTTTTTGCTTCCTCTTCTTCTTCTGCAGTATACTAGTTGTAGTAGCAGTAGCGTGCGCTTGCCGCCGCAACTGTTTCGGTTCACTTTATAATGGATTTAATACTGTTTATACGACAATTTCAATAAACCGAATTTTTTTATGTCTGGCTTACATACTTTTTTGTATTGAGTGTGTATGTTTGTATTCAATTCAAACCCTTCCTCTCACGTTTAGTAAATAAAAACTCGCCTACTCCTGTCATACCTCATCATTTGGAGTCATTTACAAAGGTGCTTGCAAACAAGATGCTCCTATTACCTCGTTTCGCTTCCAAATTAGTGTTGCAACATAAAAAAATCCTAATGGCAAATTGATGGGTTATTTTTTAACAATTATATGTGTACATGCAAATTCATCTCATGCATGTAATATTATATAGCTTAATTATTATGAGCACTTAATCAGGTCACGAGAAATCGGGTGAATTTGTATTCAATTCAAACCCTTCCTCTCACGTTTAGTAAATAAAAAATCGCCTACTCCTGTCATACCTCATCATTTGGAGTAATTTACAAAGGTGCTTGCAAACAAGATGCTCCTATTACCTCGTTTCGCTTCCAAATTAGTGTTGCAACATAAAAAAAATCATAATGACAAATTGATGGGTTATTTTTTGACAATTATTTTTTTTACATGCAAATTCATCTCATGCATGTAATATTATATAGCTTAATTATTATGAGCACTTAATCAGGTCACGAGAAATCGGGTGACTGACAAAACTAATGAAAATGAGAGTGTATTGAGGCCACACACACTCATTGGTTCATAAACTTTTTAGCTCCTATTTATTTTCACAATTTTATTGTTTCACAATTGAGTGACTTTGACACATTTACACCAATATCATGCGTCAAAAACTGTCATAACAAAAAAAGTACGTAAAAGTCCAACTTTAACGGGAACGGACTAATAAATCCCCGCTACAAACTTTTTTTCCAAATAAATTGGAATAAAGCAGGCAGTTGATGAAGAGTTTTTGCAAGGTTACTTTACTTTACATCTTATACGAAGGGTGTTTCTAAAGTTTCCGGAAGTCTTTGATTGGGTATAACTTTTAAACGGTTGGAGACTACAGACGTCTACTTTTCCACGTATTCACCCTTAACTCTTATACACTTTTCCCACCGTTTTGGAAGATCTAAAATTCCTTTCTCGTAGAATGATGGAGGTTGGCGTGTAAGCCAGTTTCTGGCACACTTTTCACACTGGTCGTCGGATTCAAAGTGCCTCCTTCTCAAAAATTCTTTCATTTTAGGAAAAAGATGATAGTCAGAGGGTGCTAAATCAGGGCTATAAGGTGGGTGTGGCAATGGAATAAATCCAAGATCCCGCACGGCTTGTTGGGAGCGTTTTGAAGTATGACTCGGTGCATTGTCATGCAAAAGAAAAACTCCATCATCCCACATTCGACCTCTTTTTTTCAGGATGGCCTTTTTCAAATTTTCCAAAACTTTTACATAAGCTTTCCCGGTCATTGTAGTACCCTTGCGAAAAAAATTCACAAGCAAAAGTCCAACTCGATCCCAAAAAACCACGGCCATAACCTTCTTCGCCGATAATTTTTTCACTACTTTAAGTGGTGCTTGTGCGCCAGACGGAAGCCATTGAGAAGACTCTCTCTTTTTTGTAGGCTCATCGTGATGAATGTATGTTTCATCTCCCGTCACAATTTGGCCGAGAAAAAAATCTGGGTCTTGGGAATAGAGCTGAATGTTACCGGTGCTGCAATTTTTTCTCATCTCTTTTTGTTCATTTGTTAGAAGTTTGGGAATCCATCTGGCACACTTCAGAACCAAACTCAACACCATTGTAAGTATACGAAATGCCACCGTTACACTCATCTTCGCTCGTTTAGCTATTTGGCGGACAGTTTGGCGTCGATCTTTCTGTAAAATCTCCCAAACTAAAGATGCGTTCCTGTCATTTTTCACTTTTGACGGTCTTCCACTTCTTTCTTTATCTCTAATGTCTGTGTCCCCTTCACTGAACTTCTTGCACCACTCATAGACAGTAGACAACCCGGGAGTATTTTTACCATATGACTTTTTTAATTCATAATGAATTTGTGATGGATTATACCCTAAATTAAAAAAATATTTAATCACTCCTCGGTACTCTAACTTGTGTGTCTTCATTTTGATGGTGTTCCTCAGAAAGAAACGAATGAAATGAAATGAAAAATACACCAAACATGCACAATCGGTTGCTCTTATCACTGGTAGAATTTCCTGGAAATGCGATAAGATTACGCTGAGATATGCAAATGTAAAGACTTCCGGAAACTTTAGAAACACCCTTCGTATTGAGACATCCGAGTATTTTGTTCGCCGTTGTGAGCATAGCAGGAGCCCATAACATCCAATGCCATACTGTTCATTTTTTTTGCTGGCAATCCAATTTTGGCACGGTTCACTTGGTGAGAAAAAATGTTGGGGAGAGAAAGTGGGATAGAACAAGATAAAATAAGTGTACCAATTGTATCAGAGCTCACAGTTTTGCTCATGTACAATTTTCTTCACATTTAGCGAAAAGACGAAGAAAGAAAAAAAATATAAAAGGAAACCAAGCCAACTGAAAATGGGAAAGAGATCGATAATTTTTATTCGTCCACTTTACAATTTTACATTTAAAAACAGAGCAAGTCACTAAAAATAAAAAAGTGTGTGTGTGCATATCTATCTACATAATATCTACCTAGCTTTGTTGTGCATTTATTTTATGCATCTTCTCTAGTCTGATAAAGCAATGTAAGGGGAAGACCCTTTTTCAACTGAGTCCTCCTAATTTTTTCGTGTTTCATTCTTGAAAGCTGCTTTTCTTTGAGGGAAAAAAATTGGGAATTGGAAAATGGGTTGAAAAATAATATGTAATATTTATTTATAAACTTATTTCCCATTTTGTAATCATCAACCAAATGGAAGAAAAAGCAGTGGACTGAAAATTTAGGATTTAGAAAATTTAAGATACACTCAAGTTTTAAAGCATTTTATAAAAGAAAAAAAAAGATACTTTGAGAGAAGTAAAAATATATATTTATATATATTCCGCCGTCGACAATTTCCTCTGGGAAATGGAGAATTAAGCGTATAATTGGCTATATTCATTTCCAAATCAGAGCCCAGAAGAACCCTTGATCTTTGAAACCTTTGAGCTCTCAATAATTACTACTCATTGTCCACTCTGCTAAATAGTATGACAGCGAAAATAAATAAGCTTCTTTTTCAAAGGATATCATCAAAAAGAGGAAAAAAAGAAGAGAAAAAAAGTGAATGAGAAGGATTGGGTCAGCGAAAATAAAGCACGACAATAGAAAGCTTTACAAATACATTTTTTTTCTTTTGAAACTCAAGACACAAGGTTGAATGAGAGAGTCTTTCACTAATTCCTTCATTTTTTCCAATGTAAACCCATTTATCTTCATCCTCTGTTAACTTCTAAGCAACATCTCTCTCTCTATGTCTCTCTCCCTCTTCACTTGAGATAGTATTAACTGAGCTCATTCTCATCTATTCTTTCTTTTGAACAAGACTCAAAGATTCTTTGTCTTCTTCAAAGATTCTTTTTTTTTTGCTGAGTTGAGATGAAACATACATCCTCCTCCTCTTGTACAAACTCCAATTCCAATTTTTAATTCAAGAACAACACCAACAATATAATAAACCGGAACAACCGGAATACCGAAGTAGCGTAAGCTGTCTGAATTTCAAAAGGGAAGTTCTCCATGACCTAAGGGACCTGCATACCAAATTTCAAAACAATCAGATAACTCCTTCCAAAGTTATAGCGCGATCGGACAGACAAACAGACAGAATTTATAATTTTATAAAGCAGCTTACGCTACTTAATATGAAGAGTGCCAACTAAGCAAATGACTAAAAAACGTATTTATATATTTAGTACATGCATCATGTATGATACATGACAACAAGGCAAAAAAATGGGATTGGGATGATTATGATGAGGACGATAATAAGCTTGGAAAATTCAAGATATGTCATCATGGTTCCAGGAGTCTTGCTCTTGTTGATTCCCATTTTCCTCCTGCCTTCTGCGAGTCATGAAAAAACGGAAATAGGATTATGTATCAACCATGTCCCGGTTCTCCATCATTAACATTTTCATATTATTATTATCTAAGCCTTTTCATGTGAGCCTTAAATCACGATATACTTATGGATATACTTACACATATAAATTGTAAAACTACAGAGTCTACTACAACCACCCCAGTAAAATTAGTTACGTCACATCATTTATGAAAAATGTCCATTTTCCCATTATTATCACAGTCATTGTGTTGAGTAAGCAGGGAGGATATTAAAACACGTTTTCCCTCATTCCATTTTTTTTCTTCCCTCGATGCCATTCCACTATCCCGCTTTAATTTCTCCTCCGTCTAAATTCTTCTAAGCTGCTTATCTTTTCCTTCAAATTTCTTCTTCAAGGAGTAATTGGAAGAAGAAGAAGAGGAACGTCCTTCTCCTCCTTCTTCATTTGCGTACTTATTTCGGTTCAACATTGAAGATTTGAAAGCCCACTTACCTTACAAGCCCACCAGCATTTGTAATCCTTTTTCTCCACGCCGCCACGTGTAGGATTTTCCCAAAGAGCTTTCTCCCTATTTTTCCCCGTCTAATAATTTTCTACCTCTTTCACCACTCCACCAACTCATACTCAACCTTGCCAGACACTTATTTTGTATAAAATTGAGAGATCCTTGCTAAATAAGAAATGACGACAATCAACCTGTTTCTTGGAGAGAGACGTGTGGAGGAATGAGCTAGCAGGGCATCTACCATCTCGCTAACATCTTTATCATGTAAATTACCTCAAAGTATTTATACATTTTACTTAAATATAACTATAACATCCACTATATTAACTCCTCCACTGTACTCATAACAGTTACAAAAAAATTATCGAACAGGGTAAAATTATAGTTGAGATGACTGCCATGTCGGTACTCAAAAAAAAGGTCCACTACAAAAAAACCAGTATCTTAACAAAAAAGCATTCTTCTACACAAGTCGCTATATTGCAAGAATACAAATGAAAAACTACAGGGATCATCTTCAATTTTCTCACTCTACTTCTCCTTCCCTCTTGTGTGCTCCTTCTACCATTTCAGCCTTGTTCTTGGAAAGGTTATGACTTTTGTATCTTTGGCAACTTTCCATTTTAAGGCAATGCACACTTCCACTTTTTTCTCCTTCTTTTCACCTACTCTCTTCTGCTTTCTGTCTTCCAATTCTCACCATCATCATCATCATCATCTTGTTCATTTTCAGCTCCCTTCGGAGCTCTTTCTTTTCACTCACCAGCTTATAAAAAAGTATATACCACCTACACAAAAGAGTGTGTGGTGGTGGTGGTAGCAGTTTCATCAACGGAATTCTACCTTTCCTCATTCATTTGCTATCCCTCTGATAATAACAACAAAAGACAATAAAGATGGGGAAAACAACACAACAAAGATAACAATTGCAAAAGGAGCTGCTTGTGAAGACTCATTAGCACGAGTCCCATTATACCTTTCCCTCCATTCATCCGACAGATCAAAACACACACAATATACTCAACCCAATATATGCATTATAGGTATATATATATATTGGGATACCTACTCTCATGATCTTTGTTAGTTTATCAGTCATGGGCACACATGCTTTTACTACAATTTTTTTTATATACGTGCCTAATAACAATACTGTTCCTGTATCAGCATCAGAATCGATCATATATCCCTTTACACTGTGTTCGGTACAGCAAATTGGAAATCCAGTAGAAGCTAAAAAAAAGAAGTAAAAAAACAGATAGTCAAATAAAAAGGAAAATTGGCAAAGAAATTACTGGATAATTCCATTTGACTTGGTAGGAAGATGATCGTGATGATAATATGATCCTTTCTGTTCCACATTTTTTATATATCATCAATACCAAGAGATGATGAGAACTTTACTGAGATATCAAGCTGCATCTTAACAAAAAAATTATGTATATTTAGGTATTTTTTTATCTGGAATGGTCGTCTTGATCACATAACCCATCAGAGCAGCTAAAGCTAAAAACCATCACGCGATCATCCGCCTCGTCATCTCCTCGTTCCAACTAAATTGCACAATTTGCTTCCCCTTTTCTCTGAATAAGCATGCCGCGACATTGGAACAAGTTAAAGTTTTCTTTTATATTTCTGCTCAAATCTCATGGGGCTATTCAGATATCAAGTTTATTGTGTCATCTGTTTTCCAACCTTTTGGATAGGCCATTCAATAAAATGGGAAAGTGGGTAATAAAAAAATATCATGTACTTTTACAAGCTTTTCTTAAAATATATACATATATATGAACGTTCCCCTGTTGGCACATCAGACCAACAGTCACGTAGCCACACACTGCACGTACGTAAGTACATCCATTGAGCAGTGAACTGCATGAGTTTATCATTTCATCGATGAGGAAGATGATGATGATGATCAGAGATATAAAATAAGTGTGGTCAATACTTGTCCAAAAAATAAAAAGAAGAAGACTTGTTCAAATCCACTCTTGTCTGCCTTCCAACAGATCCTTTGTATTTCGCTTCCTTCCTCCTTATATCCTCCATCATTCACTACAATCATTATCCACCACCACCGCCACATCCTCTTTGGAATCTGGATGGTCAGATTATACTCCTTACTTACATTACTACATTATATATCGTGACTATGTTGCACTCTCTGTCTGTGCTCTACTTTGTCTCTGTTGACTTTTGTGAGTGACAAGAATAAAAATATGAACTTGTTCTCTTCCTCGACTACTACTCCATCCAACAAGGCTACTACGTGATGATCATCATTTTATATCTATCTCCTGTCTTTTTTTCCATGCGTACTATTCTAGCCCATTTATTTCCCTTTTTTCCAATTCTAAAGCATCGTCATTTTGGCTGTGTGAATAGATAAGATTAAGTAGAGAGGGAGAATGGGAGAGATGAAGACAAGTCGTTTAGAATATGAAATCAGATGGATTGAGCTACGACCACTTACCCCATCAGACATAATACAAGTATAAAATACTAACCCTTTTCCTAAACATTTATAAACGTAATAAATAATAATAATAATCGGAGAGATCAAGAATAGCATGTTCCAGAAAGATGAACGGAGTAACATGAAGAAAAAATATATGTAAGTACCTCTCTCTCTCTCCGTCTGTCTTTTTGCGAGAATATATTTTTGTATTGCTCTGCTTGTACAACGACTGTTGTTGGTTGAACAGGCGCCAGATTGACACCAAGTGGATTTCTCCACTCAACCACAGCTTTTCTTTCTTTCTCTTCAGTAAAATAAACGGAAAAGATGCGTTTATATAGAAAAAAATACTCTCTTTTTTCTCCTCAGTAGCTTATTCATCTATGACAAAACAGAGAAATGTGGAGAGAGGGATGTGATGATGAGGATGATGATAAGTAGTAAAAGTGCATTTAAGTGAAGAAAGTATTCCTCTCAGCTTTTTTTCTTCTTTCTACTCTTCAACAAGAGAAAGAAGAGCTGAGAACTAAGAGTGAGTGTGCATGGGTACATATGTTATATATATAAATATATATTTACTGCAAGGAAAATAATATGAGTAGAAAATAAACTAAAATGGATTGATATAGATGGATGGGTACAAGAAGAAGAAGACAAGAATATAAATATACACGAAAATGGAAATATATATTCATATTCTGCTATTTGCATTATAGTTTAAGATGCTCATCGTAATTTAAAAAGGCATTTTTTTTCCTTTTGGATATTTTCTCTTCTCTCTCTCTCTCAAGTTATAAAATTGGCAAAGGGACGACGTTTTTACTTCTTTTGTCATAGTTTTGTGTAGTTATCTGCCGACAGGCATCAGCAAAACGTTTGCTCTGCTCCCACTGTAACACAAGAGTCCAGCAGTAATAATGGTCTCCTAGTCTCATCATCCGCAACAATAGAAAGAATGAAAGAAACTACTTGTTTTCCTGCCATGCTTCCTCTTCTGTATTCCGCAAGAGTACTTACTTGACTGCTACTCTTTGCTGCGGCAATGTGCTCCTCAAGTGGAGCTTGCTAAAATATTTACAATTTTCCTCTTTCTTTTTTATTTCCTTCTTTTTTTTCTTGATGAGTTGTTCTTTTTTTTGTGGTGGTGGTGGTGTGGTGTACTTCAAAGTATCCGTTGTTATTGCTCTGCTACTACACTGCAGCATTGCTTTGCTTACATGAAAGAGAGAGACAATGGGATAAATGCAAGCACAAAATAAAGGTTGTAGAAGAAAAAAATGAAAAGAAATCCTTGGAATTCCTAATGGAGTCATTCGAAATATATGTACAGACTTGCCTTGTTCTTCCATGTAGCCCATGTGTGTACTTCTCACGTTTTATTTTCCGGAGAAAAAGAAAGTAAAATAGCTGAAAAAATATATAAGGAAAAAAGGTCACTTGTGAGTTGGATCCACATGCGCTCCAGGGACAGGTTTTTATGTAAAGTAGACAGACAAAAGACACGCGGAGAGAATACTATGCTGTAATAATAACAATAATGCTGCAAAGAAAATACTCTTCTTTTTCTTCTTCTTTTGTTTTTTATATAACTGTATTATTTCTTTCTTTATACTTTACTTCCTTTTCTTAAGATTCAACAAAGTGGATATCTTATGACAATTATTTATTTTCTTTTTTTTGGAACCGATGGTGACGCTGGTGCGTTTTGTAGCAGAAAAAGAATGGACGGTGAAAAATTAACCAAGCACCACAGAGAAATGGCTTTGTTAATGTTCCAGTTCTCATTTCTTCTTTTTTTAGGAAGTCCTTTTTTAGGAAAAAAGAAAAGGTTATTATTAAGCATTATTTCATTGTGAAAGACAAACGGTGTGTTGATGTTGACTTTGAGTGAAAGCGTTTCTTTTGTTGAAAGCGTCATCATTATCATCTCCTACGTCTTCTTCCTCCTCCGCTTCTGCTTTCTTGTTACTTTCGTCCTTGGCATAGAGACATTATCATCATTAGAATGAGCAACTTCACAAGCGCTTGCTCTACCACATCATATAATCAAACAGGAAACCAGGCGACTATACCACGTACTAGGATGATTCAACCATAAAGAGGAAAAAAAGAATTAATTAAAAAGGAAAATAAATAGTAAAAAGGGAGGTGGGTAGTACAACACTTGCCATGATATAGTCGATGATAATAATTTAAGTTAAAAAGAAAAAATGAATGAAAAAGCGTTTTTAGAAAAATGAACAATGTGTATATTTATTTGCTTTCTCCCCTTTTCATCCTACTCATATTGTTGACTTGAGTGTTTTCCATGTCAATCATTTAGCCCGGAAACAGCAAATCCCTCAAACTATTCATTTTTAGCCGTGCTATTGCTCGTATGTATCTCTCTCCTACCAAAGTACATTAGTATACATCAACGTCACTTGAAAAAGTTTATGCGACCAAAATAATATTAGATAATACTACGACCATTACGTATCAATTAAGCCCCATGGATGTTATGCATGTGGACATTTCCATTGTTAGCGGGAGACATTAAATGTCCACATGTCCATATGTTTAACCACATGAGTTTATAAAACAACATGAAATTTATGCCTGTCAACCGCTCAACATCATTTCATGTTTTTTCACATTTAAACAAAAAAACATACACTTTACTTTTGAATGTGGCACCAAAGCCCTAATAATAGCAATCATGACCACAAAACATACTCTTTTGTCTTCCTCATCCTCTCATTATGCTTGATTATTATTATCTTTATATTCCTAATATATAATTTGTTCTCGACTAGGCGGACATTTTTGGCTCATGCTAAGCCCTATGTTAAAAATTTAAAACACATGCTAAGCCCAATGTAAACCCTCCGAACAGATTTG
>JAITYZ010001142.1:0-11169 GCA_027744595.1 Paronellides praefectus
GTGCAGTGCTGTGGTATGTATATCATCAGCACAGCAGCATGTCCTTCAAAATTGGAATGATGCACTTTTTCTAAAACGCTTTTTTTTCCCAAAACCCCTGCCAAGAAAAACTAAATGACAAAGATGGTGAAATGATCAGCTGAAAACTTTTTTTTTTGCAGAAAAAAACCGCATCATTAATAATGAGTTGAGTCAGAGATGCAAGAGATGATGATGATATAATGTTGACTTGACGTGTCTTGCATAACACATAACAGAAATTTATTTCTGCCTACCTGGTTTCGTTTTTTGAGTGACATTGTTGGCAAAAGCCAACATCATAAATAAACTATGTGTGTGCCCATGACTATGTGGATATGTGGATATGTCACATATATAAAAAAAATGCTAATTGACCCTGAGAACTTCTTAAATATTATTATGAAGATTGTTGCAGTTGACAAAAATAAACGTAAAAAATGTCGCTTGTTGAATAGCTAGACTGGCAGTCTTACTTGGTTTGTTTGATGATGTCCCTTTCAAAATATTCACGGTTGCATAATAAAAATTATCTTGTAATCTCTGCCTGTGTTGTATGATGGCATGTAGTGATGTAGAATACCTGACCTTTTTTCACAGTGTCTTTAGCATGTCCTTATCTCAATCAGCGTCAAATAACGTGTAGGCTACGCGATATGGCTACCTCAACATGTATACACTTGCCGCTGCGCTTGCGCTACTGATGAAGAATGATATTGAATCATAGCATATAGAATGTTGTTCAATGTCATTTCATATCTTTGCAAAACATCTTGTGAGTGTCCCTTTTTATACTATTATTATTACCATGATAAAATGTGCATCGCTTTAAATAGCGACGAGTTGGCTTTGTATGGCATCTACCTTGATTTCATTGATCATTTTATTTTCTTGCTTTATTTTTTTACAGCATTCTTTGCCTACGACAGCACAACTTTTTTTAAATGTTTTTTTTGCCTTTGCATTGGTCTGCGTGTAGTTGTAGTAGCCTTTCCCTTGAAATGCCTGACCAAGATGGGTGACGGTGATAAATAGATGCCTTGGCTTTGTTAATGAGCTGATTGTGAGCGTGAATTGTACCAAGAGTACAGTAATAAAATAAATAAATGGGCCACTGTGAATAAAGTTGTTGTGGTTGGAAGAGGAAAAAGTTTAAAAAAGAGGAAATGAAAATACCATGAATCCGCATAATAGGTCGAGTTTGTGTTAAAACTCATTAAATCTGGTACGTTTTATCTAACGAAGAGAACTCTCTGATCCATGTAACCGGTCAGTCAAATAAAATGGTTTCGTGTAAATACAGCGATGTGATGCGTGGGTGGTGGTTGTGTGTTAATATTTACTTGGGTATCCATGCATGTTCTTTTTGTGTACTTTATTCCACGTTATGATTTCTGGAAAAGAGGAAGCTCAAGCAGATATTAGACAGGGAGAAGAGGTGGCAGATAAGCAAGAAAAGGAACAAACAGGAAACTCACCAAAAGCATTATTTTATGTACATATCAAGTACAGCAAATGAATGTGTAGTCAATAGTAGGCATGGCAGTGGGAAGGGAGCAAAAAACAAGAGAGAGGAAATGTTTAAAAAAATCTTCTTACCATTGTCCCAGTGTGGGGAGTGGGGGCTACAGGAAAGACTCATAAGAACCATGGCAGCCGCACATTCATCCATCACGTCGTCACCGCCAAGTCCACTGTTTACTGTGACCAACGACTGGAACAAGTTTCCGGAACTTGGTCGTCTTTTCCTCGACCTGTGAATAAAATAATATAGAATGCATGAAACAACTGAACACAGGAAGCTTTGTATCTAAAAAGAAGAAGGTATCATCCCTTATTCTTAAACCCACAAAAATAGTAATTATTATTAAACCCACCACAGTTATTTCTTTACTCTACAATCAACCAGTGTGCTACTGATTCTGACTCTACGGCCGCCGGTAAACAAAAGCGGCACCAAAAACACTTTGGAAAATTACACATCTCATCATTCCTGTACATAAACCCAATAATCATCTCTCCTGCTCTGTACCATCACCCTTTTTAGCACCACTTTAGTTGTACAAATGTTCCATTAATGCAAAAAGGCAAACATAAAAACGCTTCTTGTAAGTTTTGCCGTAGTATGAAAATGATCATCTTCATAATATCGACATTCTCAAAACATGTGAAGCGTGTGTCTCTAGCCCTCTCGCTCTCCTACAATTCAACTGCTACAACTCTCGGGCATAATAAATCAAGTGGTAAGAAGTGCTAATAAATTTGAAGTGCTGTCCTTCTTCTTCTTATTATTATGGTACATGGATAGATGCCGAATTAAATGCTGATGTTGAGTAGAGATCTCTATCTCCAAAAATTTTTTTTTTCACTACTGTCATATAACCACTACTATAAATGCCACAGTAAATATTTAACCACCCGCTCATCCTCACCACCACCAAAAAGACCTATTTTTGAAGGCGTCAATTCTGACATCCTCATTTCTCCTACATGAGACGAGGATGATGGGATACGGCTTGACTTGCCTGCAAAACTCCACTCAAACAACTGTCCTCTTTTTTTCGCACATCTCTCTCGCATCATCATCACAATACAATCACATCATTCACACACACAACTCACATAACATGCATAATATTTCAATCCAACAACATAATAATAATACACGCATGCTAATCGCTATATATGTGCCATCATCGCATCACATCTCATCACACATCACTTGTCAAGACAGACTTTTCGTCGCCAACTATACCAAACAAAACCACATTCATATGGGTATATGTGCATTAGTACATCTACTACAAACTTTTTAAGACCTGTTTACACTTTAAAACTGCACATGTGAAATGTGAATAATATATGACAGTATGAAAGAGAGAGAGAGAAAAGTTTGAAAACTTTAAGCTTTTGGCTCTTTTTAGTTCCACTTATAAAAACACAGATCATCATTATCATCCTCACTCACTCAGGATGATTATTTCGCAATTGCCCATAAAAATCTCATATAAATGGAGATATAATGTGAGCCGAGCATGATGATGATAGCTGATGTCATGACTATGATGACTAAAAGAAGACGATATAAAAAGACTGTGTTTTTTCCTATATTGTCATTTCCATTTTCCATGTGTGTATATATACACTATACACTGTATATATACCTATGTGTGTATTATTTACGCATGTTTTTATAGCGTTTTTAATGTTCGCAAAGAGTAAATTGTGTGTGTTTATTACATTTACACAGTATACATAATATGTAGGTTAGATCCCTAAAATTCAAATAATAAAAATCCAAATACGCGTTTTTAGTGTGTCTCTTTCTATCATCATGCGTGACACTATTACCAGGCTTATTATTATTACTCTATTCCTCTATCCCACACAAATAATATTAATTTACAACCGTTGAAAAAAAATATACGACAAGGCCGAACCCGTTGAGGAGGGGATATAAACTAAACATTTTTGAAAAAGTAGAGTAAATAAATATATGCACAAAAAATGTATTACTTATTATTACATTTTAGCCGTTTTTTGTGAACAGTCCCTCAATAAATCTTTCCTAATTGCTGCTCAAACAAAAAAATACTATGTTACTTTTAATTTTATATTTTGCTATGAAAAATGAAAGTGATTATGGGAGTCACGTACACGGTAATTTCATTTGTAAATTGTGATCCAGTGACACTCTTACAATAATTATTTTACTTGTTGACTCATAATAATGCTTTCAAAAGTTCACAAATCTGGCAAATGTTTGCTTGTTTAAAATTCCGTCCCAGCTTCTGCGGTTGTTCTTGTAGCATTTATCACAAAATTATCATTATTAAGCAGAATTTCAGTTTCTTTTAAAGGGAGGCTAATTGACTTTTGGCATATTCCCTACAGATTTTCAAATTATTTATGTCAAAATTTCTTTATTTTTGCTTCAAGCGCAACAGTGGTAAAATTCTTTCTTTGAAAAGTTATTATATTTTTTCCCAGTGCCAATAAAAAGCCAACAACCCATTGTACTGCAATATTGCGCGTGCACGCACGATTTTAGAAGAAAAAACTTTTTTTAATATCATATATTTTAAAGCTTATACGCACTTACTTTTGAATTTTATTTATTTCATTTTTTCCTCATTATTTGTTATTATTTCTCCACTCTGTTTTTTTATAAACCATTTTTTTGCTTTTGCTTTTTTCAAAAATTTTTAAAGTGTGATTATCGTGATGATTATTACCACTCTATTACAAAACATTCCTTTGTACTTTGTTTTGTTTGATGGTTTTAAGTGTGCTTTTTCAAACTTTCCATTGTACAAAATGTTCTTTTTTTATTTAGTCTGTGAATTTAAGAGTGTTATGCCGTTATGCTTGCTTGAGTTCCTATTATTATTATTGCATTGTTATTATTATTAAATTATTTGGTTGCATTGCAGCACTTATTGCGCGCACACAAATACATACATACACACTTTTAAACTTCAAGCAAATTACAGTCACATCGACCGGTAACTTATTTTTTTATTCAGCAGCGGCCACTGCCCATCAGCAAAGCACGTTCACTAAAACTTTGAGAACCACCTCATCCACCAACAACAACACCGCCGTATAGTCAAGTCACTGCCACCGGCACAATTTTTGTTATAATGATAATTAATTTCTATAATATTCTGGCGAGAATGTAGTGGAGGTTGGGAATAATAATGATGATGGTAATGGTGACGTGCATAGCATTGCTAAAAAAACCTTTTGTTTAACGAAACTGCAAAACTGAGAAAAACAAGGACAAATTGTGACAGCAGCAGCGGAGGTGGCATGGTAGGGCATCCTCATAGTATCATCATCATCAACATCATCACTGGATACATCCAATGCAATCCCACAGCAGCAGAGCACTCCACAGTTAAACGTAAAAATAGGTGTGCTGCTGCTCCTATCATCATTATATTTCATTTCATTTCATCGTTTTGCTTTATAGCATTCCAAACAACAATCACACTTCACCTCTCTCAACCTAAACATAACTAACTTGCCGCTTGACAACAATAATTACTATTATTGTTATTGCAGTGCACCTTGCTGCGTTTTGTCGTTGTTTTCATTGTAGCATGTTTTACTTTTTGCTTCATAATTATTATTATAATTGTATGCAAATATGGGAGTTTAATTTGAATTTTTCAATGAGGGAATGGATGGTTACTTGATGCCAAGCTAACTTGTCATAATAATATAATGTAGACAGTTAAGTCAGAGGAGCATATAGCACAAAATAACAAGCCAACAACAAACGATTCTTCCTTCATGGGAAAATAATATTGCGTTGTGCTTCGGCGTTGATGCGTACACAGCATATCAATGAAAAAAAAGTAAATTAGTGCGAAAATGACATGTGTAACGTATTAAGCATTTAATGCATGCACAAATCTGCATTTCATTGCAATGCAATAATAATGATAATAATAATCTTCACTCCTCACATATATACTTTTCCTATTATAACAACAATATACGTCTCTATACTCTATACATTGTTGCAGTTATCAATGATATTCTTATAGATAATTCGCTGTGTGTGTAGTTTACTGGTTATAATAACATTATTTATAATCCTTGTGATAATCATCATGGCTTTTTTACTATTACAAACGAGGAGAGTTTGAGAATATGACTACCCTTCCTATTAACCCTTTTGTTACCTCCTCCTACTTCTCCTTTGATGCCTTATTTTGCTTGTTGTTTTAAATATTATCATTATTAATAATAATAAGAATATTAATGTGATTTACGATGATAAATTACCCTCACAACAACCTTTTTGGCTTTTGTAAGGTCTGACTCTACAAAGTTTTATAGAGGCCCAACAAACAAACAGCACTGCTCACAACTCACTCACTTTAACAATCAGAAAATAAAACAGACTCACGGGGACAGGGAGTTTAGATAGAAAAAAATATATGGTAAATTCTCTGTTTTGCTCAACACTGTTCTGTTATCCGCTTGTCTGATTGATAATCTGCATCTGTGAATGGATAATGATAATAATGATAATAATAATGGATGCCATGTGTATCGTAGTAACAGTAATATATCACTCATGCAATAACAACACATTCTGAAAAAAAGAACTCACTCGCACTTGTACACTTTTGCTGGTTTGATGGTTGGCTTTTGGCCACGCCAATTCACGGTAATAAATCAACGATCATATCACACACAACCATCACATTCCATCAGACAAGCCAAGCCAGCCAAAGAACACACATTACTACATTGTCATTATAAATTGTAGTCAAGTCATAAGTGCTCATAAGCATAAAAAATAGAGAATAACCTATTAAAAAACTAATATAGACGGTATTTATGTTTGTGTGTGTGCTTTGTACAAGCACAATAAACAATAACAGACAGACAATACGTACGTTTATACGCGTATACGTATTACAAGCTCTGTATTGTGATTTTTATCGTCTTGATACAAAAAAGGAGATAAAATTGGTTTATCTAATAAAATAACTACACTATTTTTTTAAAGGAAAAAAAGGGAATGAGCGACTGTGAGAATTTTGATTAAATATCCTTTTTTTCGTCTTGTTTACCACCGGCAAATGCCTGTGTATATATTTATTTATCAGACGCCGCATCTATTTAAAAAAAAGTGTGCTCGTGAACAATCAAATAGGTTAAAAATATGTTGCCGCTCACTTGGTCATATTATAAGATTTTTTTTTCTTTCTTGGGGATGGATTGAGAGGGAGGTACCCTTTTTCTTTCTTTTTGTCTGTCGCCTTGTTGTCTGATAAAACGTGTATCAATGTCGATCCTGAGAGCGATTATTTCACTTTTTATCCACTATACAATTGAGAGTGTGCACATAATTTACACCTTTTCAGTTTTGCACAATCACTATGCTTTCTGCAGTAGCTCTATATGATGATAAAAAAGTGTTCATTTGCTACAACTGATTACTTTTGAGTACTCCAAGAAGAAAAAAACAAATTATATGTTTTTTAGGTTATCTATACACAAAGATTATTAAAAGACAAATATATCAACTGATGAAGTACTAATTACATGTTTTAGCTATATAGGTATGTAAGTTAGCACACTAATATATCTATAAGGAGAGTAACATAACAGCCAGCCTCTCCATTTGTTCGTAAGAATAAGATTATACGATTCTGTTGCCATATTGTTCCTATAAATCCATACGCACACACGCCATACATTTTGTAAATTTAATAATTAATAACTGTGTTAATTCTTCATCATTTCCCATTATATCCTTGTGATAAAGTCATTAGTTGGACAGACAGTCAGTTTATAATTATTAGCTTTTTTCTGCTTTATAGATACACGCAGTTGTGCCACCGCTGCTTTTAAATTAAATTGCCAATTTGCCATCATCATCATCATCCATGCATGAATACATCTAGGTATAATGTAAATGCCTACACGTTTCACGTATGCCCTTTTTTTCTACAAGATTGATTCACATTTACATGTAGCTCCTGTGTTGTACTATAGTAAACCTGCTTTTCATAATATTTTTTTTGAGTTTCTTAGTAGCAATCCATCACAAACATCAACTCCGCCGCTACTACACATACATGTGGACATTTTCATTTATTCATTTTTTTGCTTGATTGAATGAGTAGTGGATGAAAAAACGGTACGCGCTACAAGCCGCGCATACATTCACTGCATACACAATGGCAGCAGATTAAAAAAATGAAAGAAAACTTATTATGTGAATTACTACTTACAGCAAATAATCACCTTTACAGCTACCTACATACCTTACTAATTTGCTACTTAAAAAACAGAGAAAAACGTCTGAAACACTTTACGTTTTTACAACAAAAATTGCAAACATGATGACATGACTATTAAGAAAAAAAGAGGCAACAGACATGGCAAATATGAATGTTACATGCCTTCATTTTTTTCTGGCATCAAATGAAACAACTTTTTAAGCACAGCGTAACAGTTTACTATAATAAGTAAATGGATGAGGTACGCATGCGATGATACATGAAATAATAATAATTATTATTATAATCTTTTAGAACATCTCTCTGTAGAAAGACACTAAAAGAAAAATGGATTTTTAAAGAGGCTATGTCACATCACAAACACATCTTTCATTTGGGATGCCAATATTTATAGTATGCATACTTTATTTATAAATTGAGTAAAGCCAACTTTAAGATTAAGCGCGAAACATAGCGATTGGATATCTCCTAGTTTTTTATTGTCACGACAATTGTTGTCGTATCTACACAAGAATAGAAGTTAGACTGCTGTAGCCACAAAAAAGTGTCGTCATTCTCATCTATCAACTTTGTTATTTCACTAAGGATTATTTTTCCTACACATAATATGTAGTTTGTGTTTTGCCACGTTGTCACTTGTACAGGCAAGTGTTTCATTCAACACTCTTATATTTAATTACTAAATGGCTAGCAGTGTTCATAATAATATGAATATGTAACTATGTACTTTATACATTGGTAAAATAGTATTGTCGCTTCGCCACACAACAGTAACCATCCAACAAGTGAAAGTTTTTATAGCAATCATGACGGTGACGATGATGATTATCGTGCGAGTTGTGAATTGCAAGTAGTATTACGCATTTTTTATATCATAACAGAATAAAAAAATCTTTTATTTTTTTCCTTTTNTTTTCTTTCTAGAAAAATATGTTAGTATGCAAATAATATTATGCATATGCATAGTCAGTTTCATTAAACGATTAGGATTACATTACTACTACAACTCTAGCACCGGTTTTCTGCCTGCCTTTTGATGTTCTTGCAGAAAAACGTGTAAATGGGCTAGCTAACTTCATGGCATTTTATTTCGCATTCAATTATCATTTTTTTCTACGTTTTACTACGTTTGATGTTGTCTGCGTAGTGATTTTTATCTCTCAGTTTGAAAACATTTCATTTTGCTGCTGCGTAGCAAGTATATATGTTTAAAATAATGTGTGTCCGTGAGCGTAGTACAGAGTACAGATAACGTACTCAACATGCAGAAACTTTTTGTTGTTGTTGCCGTTTTGTGAGATGTGATGTGGTGATTTCTGCACACCTCACAAACTAGCCAATAGGAAACCTACTTGGGTAAGGAATGGTCCACCCACTCGGCTCGCGTAATCAGAAAAACACACATATTCTACGTCATAACATACATAAATACTACATGAATGCATAATGTACGGCGTAGCGGCTTGTTTTTCTCATTTTTTTTATTCTGTTCTTAGTTTTGTGGTCATGGTGATGATGAGCATTCTGTTATTTTGAACAAATCCCATTTTAAAATGCACACATACGTAATTTAACTTTTAAACAGACTCGGTTCGGTTGAGAAAATGTAAACAACTTTTAATGAAAAGGATATTATGTATTATGCTGATTGTTTCAATGAGGGTGAATCATTCGATGTTTTTATACGAGCTAGGTCAAAGAATAAAGTAGCAGCAAAAAAGAGAGAGAAGAAGATTAATACTATTCATAATAACGTTGTAATTCTAAGAACTGTGGTGAACCGACCGACCATTCGATTCCATCCAACAACCAACCAACAACCGGCCTGTTTTGTATATTTTTTACGCAGTTTAAATACGCAGTACGCAAATACTTACTTTACAACTATGTAGATTTAATATATATGTAAATCGGTATGTTTGTATCTATTTTATAAATGTAATAATGATATCAGAGTTTTTATCAAAAGAAAAATAAGGAAAACACGCAGCTGGAGACGACGACTTTGAGAGCAGAGCACTCTTTTCTTTTAATGTAAACAGTCTCAAAAAATTAGCTGGCTCGCTGAGAGAAGAGATTATTTTAAGTAACGAATAAACTCTGACAGTGATATATAGTACTACACTTATATACTGTGCATTAAGAAAAAAATATTGTTCTATTTGGTTGATGATCCCATAATCTTATTTACAGACTGTAAATTGCAGTGTTGTATTAGCGTCCATGTCCCTCCATTTGAATGATATATAGTGAGTGAGAGAGAGAGAGAGAGAGGAAAAAGAAGCCAATAGCCTTTTATTAGAGGTTTCCATACACTAGAAATTATGCTTTCTACATATCTAGTTTTAGTTTATCTATTGTAATTTTCCGCACGCTCACATATTATTAAATTTTTACTAGAACTGCGAGCAGGAAAGGCACAACTACGCAAAAAAAGTAATGGCATGTGAATTAATATATATGGCTATAGCATGAGAATATAGGAGTGGTCCGGAAGCGGTGACAAACCCGTATAATTTTGCAAAGCTACTGAAAAATAATACAATTTTTGTATAGGGTTAGGTTATTGGCGTAGCCTTGAAAAGACACGCGTTCTAGTATACCAAAATGTAACCAGGCTGGCATGATATTATTTTTCTTTTATTTAATAATAACAGCATTGAGCATGCCAAGTTGAAAGAAAAGAGAGCGAGGTATATAACACAAAACAACAAATTGATGCTTTTCTCGGTGGCGTGGTGGTGATGAGAGGTGAGATGGGGCGAGGCAGGAACAGGAACCGATAAAAAAAGAAAAACACAGAGCTGAGCAAAAACAGCAGCGAATACATTTTTCTGAGAAATTGGTAAGTTGAAGGTCTCTGTCGTTTGCTGCTAATTCTTTCTACATTGCTGATGAAAAACAAACAGTTTTGGCCGGCACCCACCACCACCACCATCGCACCACACCGCCCGGCAACATCATGATAAACAACGGAGTAAAACAAAAAATTTCCTTATCATTAATATTCCGTGTGTGCTGTTATTTTGAACATTATGTAACTTTGTAAATTGATTATTATGTAAAAAGCACACATGTGTGTTAAAAACAGTAGCAACGACAAGAACAACATCAAAAGATAAAAAGAGCTTTTTCCTTTGATATAAATCTTCATGGGAATCACGCCATTCTCTAATGTGCAAAGTATGCCATATCACGCCATATATACCATCAGCATCATAACAAACAGATCCTGGTAGGAACTACGCATTTACTTTTTTCCCATGTGACCCGCTTTATTTGTTTCAAGGGAGTTTGAACTGGAGTGAAGGTATACAGTGTACTACCGCAAAATAATGGAGTTGGTGGCTTCTTCTTAGAATCAGCACAATATATATTTTTT
>JAITYZ010001143.1:0-19863 GCA_027744595.1 Paronellides praefectus
GAACAAGCATTTTTTAAGAAAAAGCCATATTTTCAAACGCGTAATTTGCATTGTTAAATTTAAAAACTAAAAAAAGTTTATGTGTATGGTATAGTGATACACGAAGAAGATGAAAAAATTGGAATAAATACACTCAAGGGAGGTTTTACGTTGCGCTTGGTATGCATCGCAATAAGCGTGTATGCCTCATCAATATTCTATTTCCAATTTATTATTTATTTTTAGCTTTGAACAACACATCCACAAAAAAAGTTTTTTTAAGTGTTGCAATTTTCATGTACACTCAAGTATTATAGTATTACCGCTAATTAGGTAGTTGTGCATGTATGGTTGCTCATTTGTATACGTATCAAATAATCAATCAGCCACGTGAACATATTGTGTGGGTGAAAGCATTTTTTGCTCCTCCTGTCAGAAGTAAAGTACTTGTAAACATTATTAAAAACATGTGTAATTGATACTTGAATTGAGATATGCGTGCTAGCAGTTTCAATTCAATGGACAAACTGACAAGAACATTCTGAAGAAGACTATCTACAATGTTTATTAAGATCCTCATGTTGAATAATTAATAACTTGAGCTAAACTTCCAGAAGAGAACATCGATAGAATATACGACGCCTGTTTTGGAACATGATGGGGGAAAATATTATGTTCATAAATGCGTGTGCTTGGTATGGGTGAATTTTATTATACCTACCTAAGTTACAAATAAAAATGGTTTACCTATTACAACTTAACTACAACTATCTCTGATTCAACGGAACAAATGTACTTTGAAATATTACAAAAAGTATTTCATATTCCAACATGCTTCTTGTCGTAGCCGCGGCCCTGCTTCCTGTGGTAAGTGAATATTTCAACAAAAACTTGCCATAATTTTATAAATCGTCCTTTTTTGGTTGCGGTGTACGAGGAATAAAAATGAGAAAATGAAATAATAATGGTAATAATAGAATACGACAAAATGCGTTGAAAAATATGTTTTTAGTAGACTTTTAACGTTTATAGTGTTCGGCTATTAACTGTCGAGGAACTACAAATAGTCTAACCTTCAAGTCTTCGTTTTCTTCTAGTACACTAGAAATCGATATTTTATTTAAGTTTTTTGTACCTTTTTGTATTAATTTATTGATATTTTTTTTTGAATTGATATAACATGTAAGTAACTAATAAATTGTTGGTAACATATAATTTGTCCTTCACGTAAAGTCCTTCAACCCAAAAAGCTTCCATTAAAGATTGACAAATAATAACAATAACGAAATAAAACTCAACAAAATAAGAGAGAAATTGGTCATTTTTGTAATGCAAAAAAGTTTGAAAAGGCTAAATAACAGTAGAGTTCTTAAACGATCACACACAGTCATATTTTTTATACTAGCTCACTATATAGGCATCAACCACAACAGCAAACAAACTATGTACATAAAAAATAAGTATGGCCAAATAAGCCGTTTTCTTGTGTAGTATTTATATAATAATTTCCTTTCACTCACTCAAAAAGGTACAACCTGTCATCATCATCCTTGACATCATCGTATCACTACGAAATTTGTGAAACGGAGAAGGGCTTACAAGAAAGAAGTTTAGTTTTCACCGCTACAAGCATTTTTGGGTTTTTGTAGTTGTACATGTGGGATTTTCTGACAACTTGTCATCAACTTGGAGCATGTAAGGAGGGCAAGCTAAATAACACATACACTTTTAGTCAATCAAAGTGCATGTTAGGAATATAGGTACATATAATTATTATGTATTTGTGTTCTTCTTCAAACTCTTTTTTTTTCTTGATTCTTTTCATCAACTTGTCAGTCAGATGTACTCTTTTCGCTCAACTAGCACCACCTCAACAACAACATACGCTGTTGCTACAAAACTATCAAAAAGAACGGTATTATGTGTAGGTTTTATTATTTACCTACATTTTGTACACTGGGAAAACTGGGAAAACTTAAGAAGGATTAACTTTACTTACATTACTGCTTCCACTAATGGAATCCTCAAAAAGGAGTATTATTTTGACAGAGAAACCCTCTGGACCTTCCCTAAAGAAAAGTGTATGTGTTATTTGTGTGCATCAACAGCTCAATAGTTCAATAGTGAAGCACATTTGAATCAAACAGGAAAAGTAAAAAAAGTGAAAGGGCCACAGACCAAACCATTGGAGAGTAGATTGAAATAAATAGAATATGAAAGAGAAAGTTTGCTGACACTCATGAGTATATAATGTGGGACATGCCACTCTAGTCTAGGATATACCTACATGAATAGATATATAGATGTACATCCTATGCATATGCATGTTAGTCTTTGGCCTTAAGCAAAATAAGCTCTTCTCTCCATTTAGAGAAAAATTGTATGGAATGAATGAAGTCGAAGGATAAAAAATTATTACTGAATAAGTAACTTTTTTTACAAATACATACAATTTTCTTGGGTAAACGTGTCTAACTAGGGGCAGATAAGTAGTGGTCATTTCGTTCAACGATTCCCTGACATGAATCCGATGAAAAATTCTTCATCTCTATACATACATCATCTCATGTAGTACAAAAACATGAATTATTGACGGGTAACTAAGATAGTCTATATCTCTGGCTAGCACACGACACAACTTCACTTTGATATTTAATTTATCAACTTCCACTTTTGTTTCACACATCATCTTTGACGCTTACACAATATTTTGACCCTTGTCTTAGAATGAGATTAATGAAACAAAGGAATCCCGAGTTGCATTGATCCTAACATGATTCTTTTTAGGAAATCGGTGAAAGGGCTTTGTTCGAGTATGCTTTTAACAACTACTGTAGGAATGGATCAGGACTTGCTCTCTGTCGATCTCTCTCTCTCTCTCTCTCTCTGATTGTTATCCTATCTCAATTTGCTACATCCATTTCCATTACGTAAGATCAAAAGTTGTGAAAGGATAAAGCCCGCGTGTATTCTTTACGAAAGAGATACTCACATAAAAACGATAGCATAGAGAAAATTACACTGTTATATTATAGCGTGTATGTGTATGTTTATATATTAATTAATTAATGACAATCAATTTTGATAGCGTATAATACACTAAGAAAGTTTACTTCTTTTATACAACACATTTTACAAACTAGTCATGTCTCTAACTTCTTGTGTAATTAACAGAATAAAAGAGTGAAACAGCATGAATTGCCACAGTTCCAGCTCAACTACGAAGAGGCTCCAGTAGTGAAAGCCATTCAGCCCATTATTGATGGCCATTTTGTTTTTTTGCCGGTGGCGTAAAATCGGTGTTGCAAAGTGTTTCGCAAAAGGAAAGCTGTGCTTTTTTTTAAATGTCAGACACACATCTTATAACTTCATCAGAAGATTTTGCCAAACTAAGCATACGGGTTTTTCAACAAAACATCCAACTTGGGACTGGGAGTAGAGTAGCTTTGCCTGTCTACACTTTTTTCCCGGAGGCACGCGGAGCTCGTAACACAATTATCGCATCCAAGTACAGAATACAGCTGCAGGAAAAAAAAGTAGCAGCTTCGTGTACAGTGTAATTGCATAATTTCGTTTCCTTGTTGAAAGCAGTAAGTAATGTCCAAGTAAGAAGTGTGTCCAATATTACAAATTTGGCTTTTAAGAAAGTCAAAATTGATCCCTAATCCACCACCAAAATCACTCCACATTTTATCCTGCTTTCCATTTATCTTCAACGAGGGAAAAGAAGATAAGTCAACAGCAGCAGCAGCAGCAATAACTCAGTTAACTGTGGAACACGCTTAAAGGACCAAGAAAGGATACAAAGAACATGGCCAACTTGAGAAATTCCACATCCATTGTTTCTTTTTATCTACAATTTTCCGTCTTAATGTGGGTCGTCTCATACACTGCGTAAGTTTTTCTACATTTTTTATGATAAATATTTATAATACTATGCCATAACTGTCCGCTTGTGTATCAAGGCAAGAAATAACGCCCAAATTATGTACTTTAACAGCCTATAACAGTCTATGCATTGCAGGAACAGAAGTGATTCTTCGGAGCAATATATGTTGTATAATAAAAAAGTATTCTTCGATCCGTAATAATGGTATCATAATTAATTTATACTGTATGTAGTCAGCATAATATGTGCTTGGATTGCTATCTAATTAAACAATTATTAACGGTTGGGACGACCAATGCTAATAAGCTCGGAACAGTGGTTTTTTATACAAGATGAAAATGCATTCGTGATTTATGAAAAAGGTGTATGAATTTGGAACTTTTGAGCGAACTCAAATTATTTGAATTGGATATTTTGATTTGACTATTAAATTGAATTTCAATGCAGCTATATTTTTCCAATTCATCATTGATACCTTGTTAATTGCTTCAACTTCGACGATTTGTTTCTATCTTCCATCAAATAAATTAAGAGAGTAAAGTAATTACACCCTCACTTATGAAAATTGAGATAAAGCAAACAAGCAACCTAATAATTAACTAGGTACATTACATTAATTAAACCCGAAAGTATGTGAAATTATATAAATTAGCAAAGCAAATACCAAGGTTTGATATGAATGCCTGAGCCTGACTCTTTTTCAAGTATACTTACTAGACGTTCTTGTAATATTTTTTTACATCCAAGTTTTTCATTACCTAACAAAAGACACTAGTTACTGTTGAGAAAAAATTAATAGCAAGATTGGTGAAGTGTACATATTTCTACCATGTTTATTCAATTTCCATCAACTGGATCTTCTCTGTACAGGACCTAGGTATATATGTTAATTAATGATTTGCGCGTTCTATTTGAAATTGATGTATACATTAACATTGGTACTTGAAATTTGAGCAACACTAACAACAACAAAAATACACAACACTATATACTTTTACAAGCAATCTTAAACAAGGAAGTGGTGATAATATGCACATCCAACCGTCTAGCCTAACAAAGTCAGCCAATTGTATAGGTGTATTTATTTCTGCATAATGATGTCAGAAAAAAGCATGCCTTTTGTCCTCATTACTGTGGAAAAAGGGTTGGGATGTACAAAAAAAAACTCGATATTGAAATATTGAATTTTTCCAATGGTTGCTTCCAATTCCAATACTAATGTTAGCATTCACAGTGTTTACTGTTCTTGTTTGTTGCTTGATACAAGCAAAAGGTGTATTTATTATCTGTAGATTTTTAAGGATTTATGAATTCATAGTGATTTTAACTCGAGATTGAAGAAATATCGATACGTCATAAATATTTCCTTTTCTCTTTTTTTCTTATTGTTGGTGTGTATGTATGTACAATAGAATATTTTCTCCAAATTATATGTTCATTGGTAAGTTTGCTTGTTGTTTGCCACATTGAATTCCTGTCGTTTCCTAGTTCACTGACTACACATAAATACCATTAACAAGGACAGCTTTGTAGGAATGGAAAGTTACCATAAAATTCGTAGAAATGGAGTTTTTATGATGATGTGGCCTTTTCTCTCCACTTTCACTTTCTTTTTCTTATCAACCCTTATTTCGTATTTCGGGGTTCTGGCCCAACTTTTACTCACATGTGGCATGTAATATCAATGAAACAACTTTAATCTCCTTTGTTTGTACACAAGCTTATCTATACATTTTGCAATGGATTTGGGAAAAGCTAAGGTGCAAATTTTCTCCGCTTTGACTACAGAAAATGGGAATACAATACATAATCAATAGTAAATCTGATCGCAACGACAGATGATCCATTTTACAATTGTTTCTTTGTGCGTATGAATTATTCACAGTGATGATGGCCACATATATATATATCCAGGGAATGCTTCACAAAATGGGAGATATATAAAACGATAAAAGAACAAAGAGAATCCCAAATGTTGTTTAGATAATCCTTAAATGAAAATCTATTGTGCTGCCATAAAAAAGCACTAAAATTTTAAATCAGTGACTCTTTGAACACAAATAGCAACAACGAAAAAAGGAAAATAAATGTTTCTATCTTTTTTTCTGNTCTGGGAATTGATGAATTTGTATGCCCAATTCAAGTAACAAGAACATTTTGTTGACTGTTTTACTTTCACCGACCGAACATCCTGTTCCTGATTTTACAATTCTTTACACACTACATGCTTCCACATATATACCTACATATTATATCTTACATAACATTGTTCATTCATGTGCAAAGTGAAGACGACAACCGTTAAGAACAAGTGTTCAAGTTTGTGTGTAAATACGCGCGCTTTGTCGCGGTAAAACCAGAGCAAAGTCACAGGAGTGAGCAGTAAAAGTTGTGATACCTATGATAAAAGTGTATACGTGTCCAGGTATGCATGCATCAATAAGAGAAAGTGGCATTTATATTAAAAACATACATCGAATGTTAACTTTATATGCTTTATATACGCGGGAGACATTCTATTCTTTGTATGTCTACCCTTGGCACGTCAGTGCATTTATTTAAGTCAAACACTCATAGAACAGGTGCACAGGAATGTTTTGTTTGGTCTATGTGAGAGGAAAAAAGTTTATGCAATCTAAATATTTTATGTAGTCAGTAGTCAAGAAATCGGATTTTTCCAGTTGAACGCGTTCCAGTTTCTCCACACATTTCGTTCTAGTAGACAGCAGCAACGCTTCTTTTACCTTTGCAAACAACCGTCATATTCATCATAATCATCATCATGATTGTTTTTTGGGTACCCTTCAATTTTTGCACACATGCGTGTAAATGCACGCACACGTTTAGACTGGAAATGCTACTACTTTTGAGTTCGAGGAGACATCAGGGCGATTTCTATAAAAACATATACCTATTTCTATTTGTAAAGCGGTTATAAATCCGCAGCTGAAGAAAAATCTCTGAAGAAAAGTCTTCTGAAGATAGAATGAATCATTGTCTCATTTTAAAACTCAATTCATACTTCTACAATTTGTATAAGTATTGACTCATTGAGGTTATTCGCGATCTCGTGGGACTTTGTCTGTGCCGTCAATACTTTTGAAATTTTGTGGGTCGTAGAAAATTTATGTACACCTGTGCAGTGGCAGTGTCAGAAAAACAAAACAAACCGGAGTATACACAACATAATGTAGAAAAATCTGATAAATGCTGCAACACTCTTGCTGCGCTGCGTGGATATCAGATTTCTTCGATCGAGGAATGTAGAATTTTGTTATCATAAATATGGAAAAAGGAACGCATCTTTGGCTTACATGTATGTTGCATGTATACTGAACCTTGTTGTTCCAATTGAACGGGTAGTGGACATTTGATATTACATATGCCGAAATCATTCATCCTTGTTTCCCGAGTATGAGTATAGCCATAGTAGTACCACTACACACGTGGGACCAAAATAAGCACAGACGTCTGTATACCATAAATCACGACGTTGAATATAAAGAACCCCCAGTTCAATGAAAAACGAGGTAAAAATAGTAAGTCGTGTATTGGGACGGCAATGATTTATGTATATTTTGAATGGTCAAATTTGTATTATTTACGACAATGAATTATCTTTAAAAACACCACGTAAAATAGCAAATATAATAGTTTCCTCATTGTATATTTCAAAACTCACAGCAGTTGGTGTTTTCTTCAGAAATAGTCTCAACGTATTTCGAAGAGTTTTGTTCGTAGTTGGTGTTGATGTTGGTTGCCCTTTGCTTATTTAATTGGTTCATTGACTTTTATCAGAACCAAAGATAAATTAATATAAATGATGATGCCTTTTCATGCGCACACTTGATAGATCAATCATTACGAAAGATGAACTTTAGGAGCTAATTTTTTCATACTGTAAAATGTCAAGGTAAGACATTATTCATACAAGTTGACGTAAATAGATATTTTTATTATACGATACGTGTAGTAGTTTTACATGGGGCAACACGATACTGATACAGTATATCATTGTATCAACATCAACAACCAATCAATATTGAATATTATGTCGGAAATTAGAAGTAAGACATTCAATTCAGGGATCTCCTGCATGTCATTTCGGTTTACGACTTTCATATTTCATTTTTACCCATCAGGTTCCACATCTACATTTTATTGTTATTTTTTTGATGTATACAGCATGTTTGTCTTGAATTTATGGTTTATCAAACTACTAGTACAACACAGAAAATTGTTTCGACTCACATGAGAGCACATGCATGAGTGATATGGTATCTAACTCGACGGATATTACTCTTTATAGGTATGTTATTTTATTATGGCGTTGGGAGAATGAGGCAAAATATTATGCATTAAATAGTCTGCTCGCATTAGCGTAAATATTATGCAATGCACATACATATTAATGTAGCTGTGTTGAAGATATTTCAAAGATGTCCAATTCTTTCTACTTTGCAATATATTAAAGTTACAAGGCTGCTATACTACTGGGTAAACGTGCTACACATAAAATCCCCATCACGTCATCAAAAATATTACTGCCCGTATAATATTTATTACAACAGTAATATTTAACACTTCAGACGTTGTTTGTGCATTAAAAGCTAGTAATGCATGTGTTTTTTAGCTTACTACACCCAGTTTTTTAAACGCTAGGTATTTATATAGATAGTTATATAATAACTCAATAGTAGACAATAGATAAAATATAATATGCGTGATCAAGAGCACTTGAGCAAAAAGTTAATTCATTTCCAAAGCTCTAAAGCTTTCGACAGGAAGACTTTTGATAAGAGCCCAAAACAAAGAACAGTGCAAGTGAGGTAAATATTTTAATCAATAATATTATTTTCGTAATTAGAGTAATATTAAAAGCATTCATATTATTTACAATCCAACAACTCTCAAGTTAAATATAACAGGTAATTGATACTTTTTTGGTTTATACTTAATAAGTATTACTTATGCAGTTACAAATCTAGGTGCATGGGTATTAGCTTGAAATGAAAAAAACATAAATTACAAAATAAAATATGCAAATGGGGACAGGTGGAAGGAAAAGGGTAGTAAAAAATAGCTTGCATAAGTATATTTATTTTAATTTATATCATGCCTACCTATATGTATTTTTCTCTCAAAAAACTTCCGCAGTACACATTTTGGAATGGATTATACGGCTTTACTTGAACAGCAATAGTTTTCATGGTCATATGCATCTTGGGGTGTTTGCATATATTATATCATGATAAATTCACAAACTTTCTCCGCAAACTGTATTGTGTAGGAGTTGTAAGTGACTCAATTAACTAAATATAGTTGTAGCAAGTACATACATACCTATATATACTTACTTGGTTTGTTGGTTTTTTCAGATTTCAATTTCCGATATATATAAAAAAATTACTGTTATGAACTGCACTGGCGTAAACTGAATTTTAAAAGGGATGCCAAGGTACATATGCATAGATATACCTGTGTATCCCACGTGTTTTCCACAATATGATATTTTCATAAGTATCATTTCTCATTTCTCTTCGGATTTTGGATGGTTTGACAATATGTTATCCTTCCACAGTACTTATTTTATTCATGTTGACATTAGCTTTCCTAAAGTACATAATACCATCCTATACCTGCAACACGCATAATAGTATAGGCACTTGTATAATATGTAATACAAACACCATAAGAGCAACAAAGTAACACACCATACCACATTATCATTCACGTCAGTCCTTTCACCATCTCTTCCGATGGTGCTCATTCATGTGTGCCATATATTTCACTGTCACTGTAATACTATTGCCCGTTCACTGGAAAAGAAAACCCCGGAGTACCAACAAAGCAAAGTACATCTAGGTAATATATATATAAACACAAGCTGTTGATTGAGAAGATACGATGCATGAAATGAAAATAGGTATGTTCGAATGTTTGATTTGGGAATTTGAATTTGTTTGGCTTTGGCAAAAAAAGCTTTTTGAAAATTGAAAACTGTAAAACACTAGACAATTTTAAATGCCTTTATGGCGTGCCTTTTTGTGAATTGTGAAACTTGTAGTAGTATTTGTCATCATTCAGCGAAATATCTTAAGAATGTATTGAATAGGAATACTAAATCATGAATGCAGAAACCATGTAACGTTCCCATTTCCATTTTCATGAATCTGAGCGATAAAAATATAAAAGAGAAAGGCGACCACTGAAAGTGACATTCTCAGTTTTTTGTTTGTGGATATATTGCACCATTTTACCGTTGCGCATTAATTGATTTTTTTATGCTCGTTGTCTTTCAGCCATAGTAGGAATGTCAAGCAATAAATGTGCCGTGCAACAGTAACTGGAGTAGTAAAAACCCTTTTTGATTCTTTGTTTGTTTTCCACTTTCTTGTAAGGGAAGATTTTTTTTGCAGTGCAACACTATTTGCAGTTTTCTTATTTTTTTGTTTGCTTATGTCTCAGTTCCATGCTTATTGTTGGCTTAAAGTCAGCGACACGTGGGCGCCTTTCATGCTAGGTTATTTTTTTAACCACCCAGTCATGTATATAGCACATTTCCACAATCTTCTCTTTGTCTCTTGTTACTTACGCTGTGATAAATATCTCTACTTGATGCTCCAAAATTAGACCTTGTCTTTGCCATCTTGGTAAAATTTATGTCCGTAATTTTGTTACATTCTTGGAATCATTTACGTCCAAAAAAGCACTCAAATTCATGTCTTTGTAATTCTGGAACACTATTTTTTCTATGCCCTACTGAGTTGGAAAATATATTAGGTGCATATAAAATGAATACTTGTTTAATAACGTACCTATATGTCTATAGTACATCCACTTTCTTTTTTTCTATGAATGACTTTCAAATGTGAAAAGCAAAAGATAAGAAATTTATTTTGTTACTTATTTATTTCCATTTCAAGTAGTATCTATGCTACTCCCTACAACTACAACTATACCTTATCAAAGAAGCGAATCATAACGACATGTTATTCTAAATTCCGGTTTCTTGCCATTAATGGCATTTTAGTGGCCAAGCAGTGATGCTCATTGGCGGGTAGAAAATATATATACCTAGCTGCTTTATAAATACTTATGCTGGGCAAAGATAAAAGGACATTGAAAAAAACAAGATAACTCTGGTCACTCTTTTTTGTTGCAGAAAATGATTTATGTGATGTATTTAATGTTTCAACATGAAAATAATTATTTTGATTTATTGTAACATTATTTCAAGCAAGTGCTTGTTGGCTGCCTGTTTCTCATTTAATGGCTTTATTTTTTGGTCCAGAATTAACGGATGAGCATATTACAATTGTTATAATAACTGTCCCCGATTATACTTTCATTATACAACACGCCATGCAACATACATGCCTACTTGTTTAATGTCGTAACAAGTAAATAGAACAAAATATATAACATCTCTCCATACGTTTAAATTTAATTTAAGGTTGCCAGCATTTCTGAAGCGGAATAGTAAAAATTGCACGAATGAGTTCTTGTCCCTTGTGGGAAGTTAATTACCCATGTAGACCCAGATGTATCCATTTATGATATTACAATTTTGATGATAATACTTGGCATTATAACAACGAGCTAACAATAACGATGATGATGATATCCTTGAGACCCCATTGTTTTATGGTTTGACGCTGATATATCGTAAACACTAAAATATACTGACTGAACACATTTGCATTGTAATGTTAGTTGAAGAACAAGAAGGAAATATTATGTATGTGGAAATTAGCAGCAGGGTGTCACAAACTTGCTGGATAATTTGATGTAAGATTCAGCAGCAAGACGAGTACAACATGCCAAATGCCAATTTTCGTGAATTTTCTCGAAATAACCGCCTTCTGGGCAATTTTCCAAGTAGTTATTACGATTTTTACTTGCACCAGCAGCGGTTAGTTTAAATGCACACAAAATACAATATAATGTACTGCTACTTCATATTTCAGCAACGTACTATATCTGTAGGACTCTCAACTTGATAGTCTCAAGTGTGTAATATAATAACAATCCACTTTCTCTTTATGTCATCATCATCATGTTTATTTTTACGCAAAGAAGATCAATTTGCTAGAGTCGTAATTCGCACTACATTGCCGTGTTAATTTTTCTACATAAAAAGTTTATAAGCATTACCAATTTTATTGACTAGCTATCGGCTATGTTAACATTTATATTTTTTAAAGATCAGTTAGCACTAAAATGTAAAAAAACTCGTCATCATAAAACTTTCACTCTGTTTATTAATTTTGAATGGCAATTACAAAGCTAAAGCTACAGAACAAAGTTTCAAGAATACCTTGCTATATATACTGTCACGTACGACTTTTCCCAAATATATACGTATATAAATGACTTGAAATTACCAAATGTTATCATGATCATGATCATCCCATTAGCTTTACAGGAATATCAACCGACACTTTCTGGGAAAAGGACAAGGTGTAGACAAATGTACCTATGTAGCATCATTTCATTGGCTCTACAAACAATGAAAACGGTGGCAGTCTGTCAATAATGTCATAATAACAGGTGAAAGTAATTTTCTTACATTTTTCTTGTGTCTGGCAATTCATAAACCAATTATTGGCATTCATTCGTGTTGCCCTTCAATATGTTCTCGAAAACAAAACTGAAATAGAATTCCCATGCAAATGCAAATAGTAATAAGCTACCGGTACATTCATTCATATTTATTGACATTTCGCATAGGGCATGGACATATCATCAAAATCGGAAAGAAAATAAATATTGTGAATATTGCGCCTGAGCTCGATTAGGTGTAGTGTATCATGGCCCTGAATGAGAACAACACATGATTGCATTAAAAATATAAAAGTTTTTTTTATTGGAGCACTTTTGCTATATGCATTACAGAGAATATAAAGATTTGCATAGAATGCAATACATCTGTGGATCGAATTTCAAAGACACCATTTATGTACTTACTTTGAAGAACTCTCTTTTGTGAATTTTTGTGTGCAACTTACACACAACTACTACTATTGTCAACCGGAAAAAAACCATCAGAACATGAGCGCATTTTTTGAGGCACGCCTGAAAAATATATAAAACCCTGATGCGACTATCGTACTGTTTGCACATTTGCATGCCAGACACAAACAACGAATTTTTTACAGCATTCCATCGCTTCTGCTTTCACAATTTATTTCTGGCTGCTTTTACTGCAAGGCTAGCTCGTTATCATCACACATTCGTCTAATCGAAGGCACTTGTCTTTTACATCACTGGTGGTGGTGAAAGAGCCTCAGTGCACTAACAGTGTGTCTGTGTAGATCAACTTAAGTTACTCATTGCTCACCATAACACACACGCTATTATTGTTGTAATGCTGAACTGTCGAGCTAGTAGTATTTACATAGGGCAATATAGAAGCATGAATATGGGGAGGGGTTGTGATAGGCATCAAGATTTTAAGTAAGCTGAAGACTTCAGGCAGACCCGAGAGGCTAAAAAAAGGCATGAAAGGGAAACAAAAGCACGGAGATAAGAGTTGCCTAATGGGCTTGACTGAAGATGAAGGAGATGCCGAATGCCGATGATGCTCTCTCTCTGTGCTACTCAAATATTCACACAAACAACACGCATATCCACTTTTTCCTTCATTCTACATCTTTTGCAGCCGACAATTTGTCCTACAGCCGGCTTGCAAAATGGTTTAAAGAGGAGGTATAAGTTATGGTGTAGCAATAATGTGTAACAAATAATGTTCGATGTGCCCGCAGTAAATTACGGAAATCCCGTCGTTTATAATTTCATAATACATACTTTCACTACCACGGCTATAGATAAAGTTTGGCAAATATATATAAAATATATTATAATACTGACTATATACATATAAATTTAGATATATAAAATATTTTAATAAACATGAAACATGAAAGCTAAAGAATTAATCCAACTTTATCTTGTTAGACATTGTCTTTAAACCTATATAATATTCCCTTCATGTGGACTTACGGACGAATTTTTGTGGGCAAGATATGGCTTTATAATTATTGCGGGGTTCTACATAATTAAATTGGCAAAAGGAACGAAATGAAACAGAGTAATAAGCCAAAACTGTCGCTTCATGTTTTCTCAGAATGATGGTCTATTCCACAGGAATGCGCACGCCTTCCCATTCAAACTTTTGTACTTTGAAATGAAAATCTTAGAAACATTTCATTCCACGCACGCATGAAGAATAAGAATGTGTCCATTAGACTGAAAGTGTATGCTCTGTTTTGTTTCCTCCATCCGCAGCGTCAGATCGAATTACCATATGGCTTGTCAAAATGCTATATACCTGACCATTATCCTGATGATCATCATCACGTAATTGGATGAATAAAATACCAGCCAGACAAAATCGCTTTGTTGAAAGTGAAAGTTGGGATTTGTAAAAGCTATACTTTGAATTACATCAAAAAATACTTACCTACGCACGCACCATTCATTATTAGTAATTGTAGAAGGTGCAAGTACAGTGGTAGTAGCCGTATGCAAACTTTACAAACAGCATCTTCAGCTTCACAGCACACACCTAAACAAAAAACTTCTAATGTCAGTAAGCTCGGCTAAGTCAAAGGATGTAGGGGATGGCAAAACTTGATCCAACTATTTTTCCTCTTACTGTTTGCTATTCACAATTCACATTCAATAATATTGACATTTGACAATGAATTATTATCTGTAGTTCCAGGCAAAAAAAAAGTTGAACTCTGGTGGATGTATGTAGGTAAATATGTTAGTGAAAGCAAAAGCTTTTATATCTTACACAACATACCTTCGGTAGTACCTATACCAAACTTTGTATCGCGTGTGTGTAAACACACTACAAAATTCTTTTGCAGACAAGACATAAAACAGGTTTTCCTGGTGGAGTGCAAGTTTGGCGTGAGAGCGGGAGGAAACGAGAAGATACTTTGAAACCCCTAAAACCCAACTACAAAATGGGACAAAAGAACAATAATAGGCTCGTCTCCGAAAAGCGATGTCGAAGAAAGAGAAAAAATATGAACTTAAGAATGGAAATCCATTGTGTGTTGCATGTATGTTGCAGAGTGCGGTAGCATTCAGCAATTTTTTTTACCGTGTTCTTAGAATTATATTACTACCACCGCCATTGTTGAAGAATGAGACAGAGCACTATACATACATAACACAGTTTGTGTATGTACTCCACTCCACAGTTGTCTCCGGTCGGTCTTAAAAAATATGTATGATGATGTGAAAATATCTTTCTTTTTTCACTCAGCAGTGGGAGTGCTACTCCTGCATTTTAAAGCTTCTCACTGCAAAGTCTTTCATCTCGTAAGCTTAAAATACTCCATCCCCTTCTGTGATGCCTGATTTTTTTTCCCAAACGTGCCTATATATCCTCTTAGACCAAATACGCGTTTACATGACACAATATCCGGGAGCTTCCTTGAGAGTTCCCAGGAATGCACACACACAAAAAAAACGTATTTTTTCATAACTTGCCGAAAAGCAAAGCACACATATCACTAACTACTAAAGAGACCAAAAAAATGGATTGACTGAATAATAAAGATTTTCGTTGAGTAGTATGCTGCAGAAGCAGGTAATACATACTTTACAAAGTATGAGAAAGAGATCAAAAGGTTTTTTCTCGTGTCGCAGAAAAAAAGTAAGTTTCTTATTCTATTTTGTGTACGTTTCCTTTAAAAATGCTGTATTCGTCATTGTATTACGTATTATGCGGATTTCAAAAGTACATGTACCGGAGATGGTGAAAGTAGAAAAAGTACAAGTTGAGTGGAGGAAAACGAAGGTATCATATCTTCAGCTGCCACTAGTAAAACTTGGTTCCCCTGATGGATGAAAAAAGTAAATGTGGAGAAGAGCACGATTTTTTTGTGACATTCTTTTCTCACTTTCCCCTATTGAATGTTTGGATAACTTTTACTTCTCCAAACCTTTGATTTCGGTAGAGAGGTGGTATGTTATCAAACCTACATATTTTCAGGTTAAAAAGACCAGGGTTATGTACCTAAAATGCTCTCACACACCATCACATGGTCCATGTGACATGGATATATAGTTTGTGAATAAAAAATAGAGTATATCCATGACCGATCATCTACTTTTAGAATTTACAGTTTTATTTTTTGTTTGGTTGATCGGAGTTATCTTTGCTGGTTTGGGTGAGGTGCCGGTTGATGATGACGTTGGTGTGTGGTGACAACTTGAACACGTTGAAGTTGAAAATGAGAGATATTGTTGTATGTGTGTGTATAGTGTAGTGTTGTTGACATATGCGGCCTCAAAAACTCCAACAATTGTGGCACTTCCGCTTTAGTTCATGTACCGGGAAAAGGAAACGTTTTGCAGACGAGATTTTTGCTCAAATTACATTTGGTGTGCACCGTAAATATTCATGCATGCAAAATTTGGTTACTGCGGAATTTGGTATCGATTTCGCGATTTTTATATCCAGAAATAATATGCAATATTTTATTTTAATAGAACTTTTTCCTCCATGTCGACTTCAAATACACAACATCTATCTATATTCTATATATTCAAAACAAAACGATTTATGAATTGAAAGGTGTTTGAATTCGATTTATTGTTTTATGGTAATAAACTTAAATCCAATTTTATTAATACAGATTTTTAAATTAAATCATTCAAACCCTTTCCTGAAACAAAACCTTGAACTTTTTTTTTGAAATTTTCATCCTACTTCCACAAAATTTACCCTTTACATTTGCTCTGAAATTCCACTCCCGTAAAAGTTTGATTAGTAACTACTTTTAACTTTTGGGATTTATCCAAAGTTTTACGTTTAGTAGAACGTTTCTTAGAATGTGTTGCTTGATCCCAACCAGGAATATGTTGTTTAAGAACATATGGTGGAATTGTCTTCAAATCTACAAGGTTCCGATGTCTGCGTAGTAAATCCGCGATAAGATAATTAGTTTCCAAAATAACATCCCGCTGTTTGAAAGATAAAATTCGAGAATCGTTCCAATCATCGCTTGCGCTGATTCCAACAACAGCTTTCGCCTCTTTACATTCCGCTGCAGATGATAAAAGCGGGTTGTAGGTGCATGTTGCTTCATGTTGTTTTAGATCCCTTCCTCGTCCACGGAAAGGACACCAATTATAAAAGTTTTCACAAGCAAATTCTGACGTTTTAATCATTTGCGTTAAAAACATGTCAGTATACGAATACGAAGTCACTGGTTTAAAACATAAACGAACATGTCCCCAAGTGTTCATACTCCTTCTTAGCTTTCTTGCAGCTATTCGATAATTATCTTCCGGGTTATCGTGCCGCAAAGGCACAAGTTTTTTTCTGGTTCCATCAGAGATGTATAAAATATCGGAATCCGAAAATGTACAGGTATAGCAGTCTTGAGCACATGCTCTACACACTACATGTCCATTTTTGCACAGAAAAACAGCTTCTGGAAAAGACCTATCTTCATCTAGCATGATTTCGGGATCACCTTTCCAGGGAAAAGGAATTTCGTTGCAAATTCCACAATAATATTGGCGAGTGATGCTCTTGGCATCAGGAAGGTGTAAAATGTCATTCTTAGGCTGGTTCCTGAAAATCAAATATAAATTGAAAGGACACTTTATGTAAAACAAAACATTGAAACTGATAATCAATCTAAGAAAAAACTGATAGAAAAATGCAATTTCTCGCCACATACATCAGGGACATCAATCGTTTACTCTTTGAAATTGCACTTTTAAATTCACCAGTAAACTTGTTCCAGATTTTCGGTCGATCTATAAGACACCAAGGCTTTCTCATTGTAACGGCAGCACTCGTTTCCGGTTCCGGTTCTTGTTTCAGGTATCCAGCGACATTGTAATTATTGCTGCCACACGAAACTTCTCCGACAGATGATGTTTTTCCTTCACCTGACATTTTAACTTATTCACACTTTTGTATCGTGGTTTAACTTAACGGTTGTGTATTGTAAATGTAAATTAAACTAAAAAAAATTCAAAACAAAACAGTACAGTTTAAGTTTAACAGACTTTACTTGTTACAATGTTTTTCCAGCTAATAATTATACTTTAAAAACGAAAATCTAGCTCAAAACTTTATCAGAACTGAATCAGAACTTTAAATATCACCTGTGTTGTGCACAAAACAAAGAATTGAATTATTTTTAAAGAAGCTGGGAGGTGATATTATTGTTTTGGGTACTTGTCCTATCTAGAACTAAATATTCATCTCCTTCTTTGCATCTTTGTTCCTTTCGTTTAATACTGGGACGATGATGATGATGTGATATTGCAGCAGGTAAATGAACTTTCCTGTGATCTATAATAGAGTCCATTGAATGGACTCTATTCACTTTCAGAGTTATTGTATAGCCAAACAAAAATTCAAAACAAAACAGTACAGTTTAAGTTTAACAGACTTTACTTGTTAACAATGTTTTTCCAGCTAATAATTATACTTTAAAAACGAAAATCTAGCTCAAAACTTTATCAGAACTGAATCACTGCGAGTAATAGTCACCTGTTGTGCACAAAGAAAGATATTATTGTTTTGGGTACTTGCCCTAGAACTATTCATCTCCTTCTTTGCATCTTTGTTCCTTTCGTTTATTGGGACGATGATGATGTGATATTGCAGCCAGGTAAATGAACTTTCCTGTGATCTATAATAGAGTCCATTGAATGGACTCTATTCACTTTCAGAGTTATTGTATAGCCAACGTCCGTAACTACAAAATAGAAATATCACAACAATAACAATACATTTCCATTTGAACTTGTCGCTCCTTCATTTATTGAATTGAAAATAAAAGTAGCCAAGTCGTATACGACATGCATAATAAGTAAATGGGTCTATGTTAATTTTCATTTAAATTTATGTGGCAGTAGTGCTGCTGCAGCACTGTATGTAAATGTATATACGTGTGTAATGGTTCTGATGACTTTTGCAAATCACTTACTGTTCTTTGTTCTGTTCGACCTGCCTGCTAATTTCTATGAAAATGATGCAAATAAAAATTTTCTTACCTGTTATGCATAACATTTCATGTCAAATTTTACAAAGTCAAAAGTACCAATCGCTTTAAACTATTTAAGCTTGCATTTTATTTTGGTTTTAGTTTGAGAGAAAAATGTAATTCAGTTTTGTTTTGATTACAGGCTTGCAACAATGATGCAGGACCTGCAAATACTTGACCAGATGCTGAAGAAAGGTTATGATAGAAGAGCGACTCCAACGAATCATTTAAGTAAGATCCTAGGAATAAAGTAATTTTTAAACACAACTGCCAACTGCCATGAATTTCATGAATTCGCTTTAAATACACTATGAAATTCGAAAAAATCGCTTCCAATTCTTACATTTTCATGCGTTGCGTCGTTGACTCCGTTTGAATGAGATGAATGAACGAACAAAATGATTACCTTATGCACAAGCACGTTACTATTTACTATTAAGGATTCCTTAAACAGAATGTAATTTATGCTTTTTAGTCTACCAGTTTATTCGGTGGTTTGCATAAAAACATTTCATTCGGCAGGGACTAATTTTGTCAAGTAAAAACAGGTGTCTTTAAGGTAAATGATTGGCAGCCCGATCGTTACACCAACCGCCGTATAGTTTTAGGAGAAGCTTGTGCAAGTGTTTCACTCCCACTTCATTATAATTTAACTATGCTCATTCCTTTTGTCTAGAAATTGTATTATTTTCCTTATAAAATGTGCCCCAGGAGGAGGATGAGAAAGGTAGCTTGCAATGCAATATAAAATGTTCTGCTCGTGCACCCTTTTCCAGTTTTGACCAGTTTTTTTTAGAAAATATTGTGCACTGGTATAATACCAGTGGTATTTCAGTGTTCTTTTACTTTACGCTTCCATTGAAACTTTTCTACGTACCTATGTAGCATTGCTTGTCTTCTCAACAACGCTGCCCTTCTCTAAAATTTATATATTGTAGTTAATTCATGATGCTGATTTCC
>JAITYZ010001144.1:0-10301 GCA_027744595.1 Paronellides praefectus
AGTACACACACACATCATATTACTCATAAAGGTGCACTTCTTATTCATTCTTTATTGCAACATAGTTAACAAGAGATTTTTCATACCCTTTTTTCCTACTTATCGTCACTTATACCACCGTGTATACATCGTACAATATATCTCATCATCCTCATCATCATCATTGCCATCATCATGATACAACTTAATGTGGCATTTAACAAAATGCTCATTTCTTTTCTGTCGAATCTTTTGACTCACAATCAGTGAGTAGGCTGAAAAAAGCTACTTTACTTCTTCCTACTACTACCCATCATATTATATGCTTTTCCTAAAAAAGCACTTAAAATGATTATCCTGTACAGATGCATTACCATTACTGTACCCCTGTCCGTGTAACGTCAAATAGACACGATTTAACAAGGCACATTTTATAAATTTTTTAAGTTTTATTGAATAAAGTAGAAGAAAAAAATATTAATTTTCATTTCCCATCCAATTGTGCATACCATTTTTATTTACAAAAAAATAATAATAAAATTTCCACAGAAAGTTGACGTGGTAATCAAATACGACATCATTTCAAATTAAGTGGTTACAGTTGCAACACAACTTTGAAGGATGCGAGGAAAATAAATATTATTAAATGTTATTATGTGTAAAATTTCAGTTGCAGTTCAAAAAAAATCAATAACGGCATTTATATTTTTTTCCAAAATCACGCAATAAACTTGTAACATCGATCCATTTTAGAAAAAAACTTGAAAATACAGTTTATTTTGGAAATAATGTTAAATATACATAATTCAGGAGTCAAATTGTTCCAGGAATAAATATATTGACTGATCTACAAAAGAGACAGAAGGAGAAATAGTAAAAATAAAGAACAAGAGAAAAACATATTTGTTGTCTGGTGATGATGATCATCATCCTGGGAATACATACAAAAGTAATTTGACTTGAATAATTTAGAATCAGATTCAAATCACCACACCATCATCATCAACAATCATGAAGATTGTTGTTTTGCGGCAAGTAAGAAAGGAATACTTGTAATACGCAGACAGGTAGGTAGATAGAGATTTACGTAGATATAAGTTGTTGAAATAGATTATGATTACATGGCTTCTTGTTGTAATTGTACAACCTTAAAAAGTGTTTTTAAAACCTTTCGGAACTTTAGACAATTTCATCATCATCATCAACCAGTCAGCTAGCCAGCCAGCATCACTACAACCATTACCATTANCCATTATCATTATTATCATCACCCGCATCCCTTTTGATTGCTGCTGTTGCTGCATTAGTGATGATGAAAAATGTCGGTACAATGGATTGTAATTATGAGGATATTTTACTAATAGGGCGATTTCACTGGAAAGGTCGGGTAGTTTGAAAAACTGTTACACAAAATGCTTGGAATATTCCGTTCCAGTCAAGTGCTTTCGTGTGCCTACACAGCAGACAGACGCAGAAGTCCACACAAAATAAATATATAAATATTTGACAAGCCATGAAAAATAGTCAGCAAATTGACATTTATATTATTGATTTCATATAAATTATTAAAATGGAATAAATAAATAAATTTATTTGTGGGATTTAAAAAATATATATATTTAGTAAACGCTACAATTTGCATTTATATTCCGTGGTCATACAAATGAATAAAGATTGAAAATAAAATAAAAACTGCTATATTTATAAATTTAGTCTACACAAAAAAGTTTGATGATGCATTTTATATACCTGTGTTCCTCCCGAGTAATAATAATAACAATAACAACTTTAAGTGAGTGCGTGCTCACACTACCTACAATATTACTACTACCTATGTAGGTATGTGCTTTTTTATATGTGTTTTACCTATCTTCACAGTGTGTAGGTCTGAGTTGGAAAACATGAGACGGGTTTACTCAGTGTTCAAGTCAAGATTTACAGGGATAATGCCTGGAAGGCTTGAAAAAAGTAACTAACTACGCAGCGCAGGTTTGCTTCTTTGGTTGGATTGCTTACATAAACGTAATATACAATGAGCCTCATCTCTCTCTCTCTCTCTCCCACTTCTCGGCTTCGATAAAATTAAAGGCCGCTTTACAAAAGTGAACATCTAACTCCCATTTCACTCGCACCTCCATTTTTTCACAATTGATTATACTCAAGCCGCCGCTCGATTCCTTTTCATGATGCCGATGCCGAAAGAGAACTGGGCTCCCCTCCTGTCCAGTCCGTGATATGACCACCACTACCACCAACACACTAGAAGCAGCACACCTCCACTACCACTTTTTTGTCTGACACACTATTTACAAGACAAGTGTTATTGTTGCTGTATTGCATGTACTTATGTAGGCATAAAAAAATCATGGCAAGCAAGGTTTTAAGAAAGGACCGCTCTTTTGATATTGATACCTACGCATGTATTTACAACCTTTGTTATTTTTTTGAGGGGTACTCAATTAGGGCTTTGGTTTCAGCGAATTTTATTGTGGGATACTGCAAATATTTCGAAAGCTGGGGAAAGTTGAAATTTTTAGCAAGCAGATTTACTCTTTTGGTTAGCCCTTTAAACTCGGGATATTGGATAATTAGGGTTCGAGTCCCTGACCCAAAGGTCTTTTCATGCACTAATTATTGACAAAATTGATCAAACGGTTTATGATTCCCGGATGAACATCGAGTTAAAGTCTTCATAGTCATAAATGGCATTACAGTAAAACTATTCTAAATAATCTAGCTCACTCGATATAAAATATTACATGTAATATATCAGTATTACTACAATCTGGACAGCTTGACAGACTCTTTCACACTGTATTGCATGCTATGCTAGTATATATACGTATATATATATAAGAGCGTAGATTAATAATTTATTGCCAGTGCAAATTATAAAAGTACACGTAATTTTTTTTGCATAATTTAAAAAAGTAAAATACTTAAAAAGTAGATGGATTTATTTGTAAAATTGCCACAATTAAATTGAATTTAAGGGAAAATTGTTGTTGACGTTATAATTGTAACTCTGATTGTAAAAATGGATAGTTAAGTTGGACAACTCGCTATTTGCTTGTATTAATACATATTGTAAATGAGATGCAAAGAGAAAGGGCAAAGAAAATAATATTTTTTCATTACTTTTCTCCAAAATTTAATGATAATGTGGAGAGTATGTATTTACGGAATTTAGTCCACTTACTTTAGTTAGCATAAAAACTGTATTCACACAGCTTTTTCTTCTTCTTCTTCCATGTGCCTTTTCTTGCACATCAAAAAAAAGAGTTGTTATTTTAATTGTGATTTAACGAGAGGTGTCTTCAAAAAGACAAGACACAACCGCAATGATGATTGCGTGAAATGGAAAGGGTTCATCATACACACACATGGAAACATCACGTTGTGTTACATGAAAATCATGTTGATGCTCTTGATGATGATGATAATAATAATTACTCCAAAAGATTTACTGAGGTGTTTAGTATTCATTAGAAAGAAATATGCACTCCCTTCATGTGGTCTTCTTTTATCTCTCTCCGCTTCCCCTTATCCTCACTCGCACCGCCGTTGCCGCCACTACCACCGCCATCATGGCCTGTTTTTTGAACTCTTCATCATAAATACACTTTAAAAAGTTAATAATAATAATAAGCACTTACATTTGTGGCAGACTCATAACACTCTTTCAAAATAGTAACAATGAAAATATATAAATCAGAAGAGAAAAGAGAGAGAACAAGAAATTCCCATTCAAATGTGATCATGTAAATATGCTAGTAATTCTGATATATTACGACAACGGTTAGTAAAATAGCGAAAAAATTCTTTCGTAAATTCATTTCGTAATTAATTAGTTCTCTCAGTCGTAGTCACACTAACAACCACGTAATACCACTCACTCAAGTTAAGAAAACAGGTAGGATAAAAGGTACAAGGATATTTCACATTTATATTGTCATTTACAATTTACAATTTTAATCAGTTTCATTATGGCAAAATTTGGATGTGGTTTTTGGCTGGCTAATACATTTATAATACCTAATAAGTTTATCCGTGTTTAAAACCAATCCATGCATAAACACAACAAAAAAAATGTATCAAAATCTACTTTAAAATGCATAGCATCTATAGGTACGTTTTTGAAATTTATATGGAGGGCCCATACAATACAAAACATGCATATTATCTTGCTTTAAATACACCATTCCCTGACAAATAAAGCGTGAATAAAGTGTTCAAATTGCTGACATCACCGTCACGAAGCTAATCAGGTTACGTTACACTCTTTTACTGCTGTTGCTCAGGAGGATGATGATGAGGATGATTGTCTTCGTGTATTACCGCTGAGATTAGTAAATCATCATGATGGAGTATTGTGTTGAATTAAAACATGAATCCTGCGGTGCAACTTTATCAGTTCGGTTCGCACTATTTGATTTAAAATGCTGCATTTTCTTTCCGTGTTTTCGTCATTATTGTAGTGAAGAAGAAAACATCATTTGTCTGATGAACAACACGTATCAAATAAGCACGTACAATCCTTCATTATACATATTATATAGCTACCTATATTGCAGATGTGGGTTGCGACAAACAATTATTATTTGACTGTAGAAATCAAAACAAGTTTTCGGTTTAAATGAATATGTAATTAAAATGTCCAGGCATATTGTTTACACAAATAGTAAGGTACACGTTTTGTGTGTTATGCATGCCCTTTGGTATGTATAAAGAATAGTTAGCTCAAGTCATTTCCTGTCTCTTGTCGGTTCCATGGAGATGTGTACATGAAATTTGTTCACTGAGACAATTTCTCTTTTTACCATTTTGTCGACGTGACGCTTTATGCAACGAAATAACTATATTATGATGATGACGACGACGACGAGGTGTGCATGGCATGAGAACAATGAAATGTACATTTGGCCCACTATAATTCCAATAATCATCTCTTTTCCTGAATAAAAAGTAAATTCAGAAAAATGAGACTGGCAAACGTGAATAGTTACAAAAAGATTCTTGCCACCCAAACAGCAACAAAAAGAGGAGTGATTTGGAAGCTTTCGTCTTCATGAAAATCACGAAAAAACATAGAGGTAGTTTGTTTATTTGTATCCATTTTTTGTTTATAGGAAATGCGCGAATATGAAATGGTATACATTGACTTTTAGTATTTTGTTGGTTCCTTAAGTTGGTGTATAATATGACGATAGCGAAAAAGGCAGGATGGCGACAACGACGTCATGAAAGAACTAGTAGCGGATGTTATCGTTAGTGTCGTCACAAAATTTGTTTCAACAAATGGGCGCCTCTCACGCGATCAAGGAAATGATATTTTATGAATTACTCCTTTTTTCTCTCTGTCAGACACAGAGAGATGGAGATGAATGTGAAAAAATTGAACTGTGTTATCCTCTCATTTTGTATACACAAAAGTAACACCTCTCATAAAAACAAAATTTGTATACACATTTGTTATTGTGGTCTGTCATTTTCCTTAAAAAAGCCGAAAATTGCATCCGACCATGAAATATCCGCATGCAACAACAAAAGCCTAATGTCTGCACAGATACATTTATCTACATGATGTGAGATACTATTACTACCGTATTTGATGCAATTAAAGTGCTACGCTTGGAAATCTCAAAATAGAAATCTATTTTTTCTTCATGCAATGCAAATATTATACCGGTGGCAATAATATATATATTATGCATGCTTATGTCTACATAATGTCTATGCAAATAAATATCTGCTTATTATGCATTATCTATATAAAATGCAGAAAATAAACTGCCATTTTATTAATGTTTGCTAAGCATTATATAATATGTTAAGAAAAGCTCTATATAGCGCACAATCCTTTTTTCTTCGTGTTGCATATATTTACACTAATTTTCTGCGACCTCGTGAATTTCCAATATAATCTTTATGAAATTATCGCATATTTACCTGAAACCCATCCATATACATGGAACTGCAACTTTTTTTTAGATATACAACCCCACTTTTTCAACAAGTGTATAATATCATTCATGAATAAAAAAACACGTAAACTGTTATCATAAAACTTTGAATCATCTAAGCATACAAAGAGTATTTACATTGTTAGAAACCATTGTGTATTTATTTATTTTTTTTAAATAAGAGAATAGCAGGAAAGCATCTAGTGAATATAATATCAAGGTAGTTTAGGTAAAAGGACAGGGAAGGAAAAATTCCAGAGAGATGTTGGTTTCAGGTGCTAATTACTGTTTCATTGTGAACCGACCTCCCAAATAGCCAATGGTTAAGTAGTAACGCCAATTGAGGCTTCCTAATGTGTTGAAAATTATGTCGTAATGCGCTGTTGTGGTATGAAAGGGGGCATGATCCAAGTCAACACAGGTATACCTGCAGACCCCTTATATGGGATAACAAATGATGCCGACAGGGATGAATGTGTTTTTCCTTTTCTCTACACATTTCTTTCCACCTTTCTTGTTATTTTTTCTTTACCTCACTTTCATCTACAACCAGAATATAATAAACTATTATCATGTTACTACTATTACCTTATGCTCCTCTTGATGATCATCTTCATGATGGTCATATTTATAAGGTATTAAGTACACGCTATATAGACAAAAAATAAGCCCTTTATTGCATTCCTCGCTTACCTAATAGATTATTACATTATTTCTGGAAATAAGTGAGACTACAACAACGATACATGTTTCAGAAAATATAAACCTGCTTGTGTTTCATTCTTCTTCCTTCGAAAACCTCCCAAAAGCTTTTTTTAACGTGATTCTGTGACTTCAATAAATTATTGTTTAAAACAATTTTAAAAACAGCAATTGTAAAGAAAGCAAAAACAGCAAATAAAGCAAAAACAGCAAAAAGCAAATGTTTTTTCTAAAAACAGCGCTTTTTTTCCAACACTGTCTGTGACTTCAATAAATTATTGTTTAAAAAAACAAAATAATGCAACACTTTTTTTATACGGATACATCATCATTTTTTATCATTGAGATAAACAAAGGAAATGTAGTACTCTGCGTAATCCCAGAATTTCCCTTTGTAGTTGTGTTACTACATCCAATTTTCTCTACTTGCTACACACCGATTATTTTTTATTATTATTTTTTAAGAATGACAAGAATAATACTTGTGTGGCTCTATAATAAAGGGGCAATGTGGTAAACCAAAAAACCATAACCATAATAATAATATCAAGATTTTAAGACAGATCTGAGTGTAAAAAAAATCTGGCAAGTGGTCAGAAAAGAAAACATGAGTCGCCTTAGCTGCCAACGTGATCATGATACCGATAATTTTTTATAACACATCATCACTACCACGTCATGTCTCATTACAATAAATATAACACCTCAAACAGCAAAAAAAAAAAAAATCCCAACCAAGGAAAAAAGTGTATACATCTCACAATTCAATATATATAATCTTGCCAGATTTCTTACGCTAATTGAGCTGTACTACAATTTGTTGTTTTGTTCTTGTTGTTGTTATGTACGTACGTAACGTACTGTGTGCAAAAGATTAAATTTTTTGAAGAGAAACCCGTAAACAGCAGCCCATCTTCATATTTTCCCTCACGATCTAGCCTCAATAATACCAATAAAAGCACGTCATATATACTACCACCACACCAACCGCTGTGTTACACACCACCACACGGCTATCAACCAAAATATAATACGAGAAGAAAAAAAATAGTTGACACCAAGAAATAGAAGGAAAAAAATTGTATATTATATATCATTAGTTATCCCCTACGAAGAAGGTAGATTATCTGTGAATAATGTAATGTGAAATTCCCTTGGTTGTTGGTTAAAAAAATTATCGACACAACGCAAAACGGAAACATGTTTGCTTGCTGAAAGTTAATACAAGTGACATTTTATTTATGTATATCTTGTGTGTTTTTTTGTAAATTTGCAGATATACATATATACAATGTTTATACACACAAAAATAATCGCATCATTGTCGTCATACCACCCATGACTAAAGATAAATAAAAATTCCAAGAATGCTCAATTGACGGTATGATTTGATGCCAATTCTCTCACCATTTCGATAATTCCTTTGATGGTGGTCAATAACTTCTTCCTTGAAAATAGTTTTGTTGCAGATCAAGCTTTGATATTATTTTCCCATGGATGATCACATCATCATCTTGTGTCATGTCAGCATTGATGATTGAAATAAAAACAAACCAAACACCTACATGTATACATAAACACTTGAAGGAAAAAAACAATGCACATTTCATCCATATCATTGAATTCATACTGTTGAAGTTACATTTAAAAAAAGAAAAAAAATATAACCCGTTTATTTCTAAGAAATTCCTTGTAACATAATTTTTTTATTTCTCAAAATTGGTTTAAATGTGAGAGAAAAGTGTTCTGAAAGTCATGTACCTTTAAAATGTATATATTAATTTAAATAAATAAATGAAGGCATAATTAAGCACTATAATGTGATCATCATCGAATATGCATACATATATATATATATAAATATGTACATACATCCACGGTTTCAGTTTATGATCGCCTCTAATTGTACTTAATTGGGACCAGTTTATGTCATATGATGACCTGTTGGAGAAAATGATTCAAGTCGAGCTGCTATACTTGAGCAAAAAGAGAATCATTATATTATTATTATTATGACTTCGGCAGCATTAATGATGATTAGTACTTAATTGGTCATTCTCGCGCTATAATACCGTTCTTGACAGCACTTGGATTTCACATTAAACACAATTATATGTGCACTTATACTTGTGAAGTTTGAAAAGGACAGGAAAGATAACCAGCTCGTGATTTTTTTATATATTATCAACTAGAATTTCTCGTTGTTGTTGTTTCAGTGAGCTTCCGTTGACGACAACGCCAGCACTACTACCACACACACACACAGGCAAACAAACTTTTATCATTTTGGTGGCAGCATAAATGTACATTTTTTACATGTATTCAGAGTGCAGTGGTGAGATGATGAAACGTCGTTATCATACTTACATTACACTTCTTGCCATTATTTTTTTTGCTCATGTCTGCAATATTTATTTATCCGTTGGGTTGCTTGTTATTAACATTATTATCTAATTATATTATTATTACCTACCCATAAATTCAAGTCTATTTCCGAAGTAAAGTCAAATTACCGTATTATATGGTAGAAAAAAATATATTATAGATATGGATGGGCAAGCACACATGCACAACAAACGTATCATATTACACTTTTTTATACGAGAACTAAGCAATTAAGTGGTTGCCAACTTACTAGGAAAAGTTGCATCGTTTTTTTTGTAACAACTTCTAATTAACAAGTAAAAAGATGAACGCAAGAGTAACATGTTGACAGTCTATTGTATGTATGTAGGTATATTAAATGTACCTCACATCATGTACACATGTAATGCATGCGTCAATGCATACTGCACATATATATGTTATATAGCATGAGTTTATAAAAACTCGTAAATTGATACGTCATCTGAATCCGACAAACGGATTTAAAATAAATAAAATAAATAAATATATGATGTGTTCAAAGTAAACATTTTGAAGTTAAAAACAAACAAATGCTGTCTTGCAGACATACATAATATGAATAATTCATTTTTATGCTACTTTGAGACCTTCACCTTGAAAAATTCTCTCATATTTCACATAGGTAGGTATATTATCGTACAATTTACCTCACTTCCGTATACAGGACACTAGACTTTGTTTAGACACCCACAACAATTTGTTGCATGATGACATTATTTAAATTGTAGAAAATGTAGCTGAAATAATATTTTTGTATCAGTTCATTAGGATAAAAATGAAGTTTCAATTTCATTACGAAATCTTCAGGGTCAGGGTTTCCTGAAAGTGCATCCCCTTGTCGTTTATCTTCTGTAGACAGGATATAAGAAATGCATTGTCAAGTTTGTCTGGAAGTCTGCTAAAAACGTAACATCAAAGAATATCCTTGTGTGTAAAAAAAGGAAACCCAATACGATCCTCATTATATTTAAATCTCGCTTTTTTGCTTGGCAATAGGTTGAGTAATGATACCATCATCACATCATCATCACTCCCGTTTTTTTGTGTATTCACAAAGTATCCACAAGCGTATATAATGTGCATATGTACTTCACCTCATCATAATGCGATCATTCATCTTGCTCTCCTCGATACATGATACATCGTCCACTCCTGGAAGGACTGTCGAGAAAGATGAGTTTCTCGTTTCAAAAGCCACAATCATTAAAGGTGACCCTTTGTTACGACTGTTTGCTCTTGCATTCATGCACC
>JAITYZ010001145.1:0-12307 GCA_027744595.1 Paronellides praefectus
GGTTAAATACTATTTTTTATGATTCTACCTAACTCGCAACGTGTAAATTACTTGGCTTGCCTAAATACATATTATAATATGGTAATCGTAATAATAACAATCAAATCAAGATGGAGAATGATGACAAGAGTCAATAAACACCATTTTCCCCCTTGTTTTTTTCTGTCTAATTCAGCTGGGGATGCTGCCGTTTTGAATATTAAAACAAAAAAAAGAAACAATAAAAAATAAGCAATAAAAAATGAAAACAGGATGTGTTGAATAAATTGATTGAATGGGGATAACGAGGGATTATTGAAAATTATCGTTTCAAGGTGGTTTTTTTTAGGTAGGTAGGTAGGTAGAAAGGTAAATGAAGTGGCAAAATGGCAGTAGCACACAACAGCGGCTCAGTAGTCAATATCGTGTGGTAGTGGAAGTGAAATAATAGCAATCAAGTTTGGCGATTTGAAAGGATTTATGCAGCTGCTGCTGTGCAACTCTCATTTACTTGTCATCATGATTTGTTGTATGATTTTGAACTAGTGACTTTTTGACATGAAACCACTTTCGTCACAAAAAGACTTTTTTTGATTGATGATGATGATCATTCATATGATAAATGATAAATGACTTGTTTTTATGTGATTTTTTATTTTTCACGAGAAAAGAAGACGAATTATTTGGTACTTAAATAAATGGGTTTATTGTTTTGAATGATGATATTAATGCGTTTTTATTATTTAAGGCAATAAAAATGCAAGCAAGATATTTTGTAGGTAAGATTTTTGGATACTTGAAAACAACAAAACTATAACATGTCATTGAGGATGTGAAACTGTCAGGTTGTCGGGTCATCATCATCATAAAATTCATACATTTAAGTGAATTGATGGTTAGGATGATTGTGTGAAATTGATTAAATCATGTATTCCTTTTGGAAAGTGTAAAGTGTAGTCGCTGATGAAAATCAATAACAATTCTGCTTTCATATGACATGCTAAATTAAATCGCATCCTGAATTTCTGAATGATACAAGGTAAAAAACAAATTTGTGACACTGACGTTGTAGAAATTACCCAGTTTTTTCTTCATTTAAAATAAGATTGTTACAAGACTTGAACGACGATAGAAAATGTTATTAATATTATTTAAGTATGAGTATTAATAGGTTAGCTGGTAAAATCACTACAATTATTAACTGGTTGAGTTATGGCACTTAACTAAAGGATGTAAGCTAACTTTGTTCTGGAACTGCAACGTGTGAATTCGAATTCTTCAAAGTTTTTAAAATGATTCATACTTTCATACGCACAAAAAATGGCATGTCATTAGGTTCACATTGACGTATATGTCACGGACCTTTTAAACTTTTGTGACTATCTATGATCGTCCAAGTGTAGGTGTATTTTTTCACTTTTTAAATAATTTACTTTACCACGAAGAAGTTTAAGTTTTAACCCAATTTTATATGTAAAATAGAGAGAAGGATGAAGGTAAGTAAAGTCGTGGACGTGATCTCTAGAAGTAGAATCTGAGTATAAAGTAGAATGCAAAGATGTGTATATGTACCCAAAACACAGATAAATAAAACAGAGATTCACGGAGGGTTTTTGTGGATAAGTTAGTTGTTTTATTTTTCTTGTAAACTCTCTGCTGCTAAAAAGTTTTTTTTGTGAGTTCGACTTTGTGTTGATCTTGTGCCTCTGCCCATAGTCAAAACATAATGAATCACGGATAATAAAGATTGTCGAAATTGATAGTAGGAGATAAATGGTACTACAAGCTGAAAAAACTATTAAATGCTACATACATCCATTTCACAAATTTTAACTACTACTTTGGTCGTCCACTAAAAATTACTCTTTTTCTTAAAATGAGTCACTAAAAATCTCTCTGTTGGAAAAATATAATAATTACTGTCAACTGCAAGCACGACTTTGCAAGATTTACTGTCAACCAACAACATTATTTTTATATATTTTTTCTTCTCATTTTTTTTGCTACTTTCTGCTGAGAAGACTTATATAGCAAGAGAGAGAGAGATAGAGAGGTAGATATATAGATGGAGACTGATGATGATATTTCATTGAAAACGTTTAAAATGGCAATAAAAAGGTCTTCTTTGCTTGTTTGTAGTTTTGTCGTGACATCGGAGGCATACGCGGTGATAAAAAAAGGTTCTAATGACAAGACAGATGCTCATATTATGGCTACCACTTACAAGACGCGAAATGGAAAGAAAACAAGATTTTGCCAAATGAGTGCCAACTTGTCACGTCACATACAACACCCCAGCCAAACACATTCATATCAGTACATAATAGGTACATATAATATATCTTACCCATAACAAATATATATACACGTACTCATTTTCATCCTCTGAGTAGCTTTTGGCCTGTCGTCTTGAAGCGTAAAATATATTAGTCGATATGGCATTTAAATTGTTGACACGAACCATGAAGCAGTAATGTTGGTGACAACCAAACTAATCGAGTTAATCCGACCAAAAAAAGAAGCAGAGAAGAAGAAAAAAGCTGTTTAATAACAAGCTATACTACTACTGCTGCTGCTGATATGCTGATGATGAGGGCCTTTTGTATGCGTTTAATGTTCTCTTAAATCCATTTTCTTATTACTTTACTTGTCACACAGCCAGTCTCTCACTCTAATGACTTGCTTGGCAGATTGTACGTGATTTGATTTGAAGTTATTTAATAAAATTAATAATATATTCACCTCTATCTCTTCTACTCTTTGCATATCATACATTCCCCAATGTACATACATCAAAGTATAAAAAATATGTATAACTATCTATATAGCAAAAAAAAGTTGATGAAATTGAGCATCATGATGAGGATGTAGTCGGCATGGGCCTTTTCAGAAAAAGAAAGATTTACACCATCACTTGCTCATCCATCAAACAGGAGGATATGGTGATGGTCAACCAAAAAATCATTTGAGAAAAAGAGAAAGATGACCAGCCTATTATTCAAGTATGCATACTAACTCATTATGATGATGCCATATGCATGAATGATGATTGTTGATCATCATAATAATCGAAATAAAATAGATATGTTGATGTAATTATATTGACTCTTGCACTCTACTCATTCTCTGCAGGGCAGCTATTATAATGGAAAGAAGAAAAGGGATAAACAAAAGTACTTTTTTTATATGAATTCAACAACAACGGCAAGTTATCATCCTGACATTTAATACTTTTTTTACACACACAAATAAAAATTGCTCATTGACTATTATAAAATGCTCATCTGTCTATCCATGTCTATGTCGGCAACATTTTCCATCATTCAAGTTACATTCTTTGCTAAAAAATATATATATTAAAAAAATTAAAAAACATTAACTTATTGTTATTATACCTATTATTGCATTGTTATAATAGCAGATTACAAAGTTTCTCCTCCTCTTTTGTTAATATCAAATGTGAAGCGTGATCATGATTATGATATGATTATGGTCAGTTTGATGATGATAATGATCGTGTCGATGTCGGCAAAAAAAGAGCTTTTTTGATGAGACCATAAATGGATAATAAATGAATGGAGAGGAGGAGAGAAAATAATTAAATAAGATTAAATGTCGTGTTGCATTGATTAGTCGTTTTTTTTATAAAACTTATTGGTGTATATACACTGTATGTACATATGATAATAATAATAATAAATATTAATATAACCAAAAGACAAGACAATCTCATTAAAAAACTAAAAAACACAACCCTTTTCAACCTTTTTAATTGAACATCATTCAATCTTTCAAATGATTGAATGAATGAATGAGCAAAACTCTCAATGATTCCTTGTCCCAATTATTATAGCAAATTAGGGATTTTATTTACAAACAAGCCGTATATGCTATAATAAAAAAGTAACATTAAAATAAATTATTAGCAAAAAAATAATTATTTGCTTATTTGGCCTAATGGCCTCTCATCCTCATCTCCTCTTCTTCAACAGGCATAGTATAATCCCACAATAATATCATTTGTATTTATTCAAGAAAAAGCAAATCTTTAATGTCCTTATGAAGCAGCAGGATGATGAGGCCAAAGTCACCAAATAAAATGTTTTTTATCACCACATAAATCAGAATATTTTATAGGTATTACCATCTATCTCGGAAAAATAAAACTTCCTTATTTATAAAAAAATATAAAATACTATTATACAGCAACAGCATGAAAAACAAGTAAGTAGGCAGCACAAAAAACATAGATTGTATTTTAAGTAGGCATCACACTCTTAAAAATCACTTTGACTTTTAAAAATCCAACAAATACGAATATTTATTCATTTTCGCCTTCAACAAAAATTATATCCTCATAAAAACCCCCACCATCATCACTATCAACTATACTACCACTGCGCCATATCTTCTTCTTCTTCTCCTGTTCACTGCTCACTATTTAAACTATTTTACAACCTATTTAACATTTTGAAAAAATATAAATCCCTAATTTTATGTTTGTAATCTTTTTCTTATCACTGGCCAACATTCACTCTTCTTATTATGCTGCTCTCTATGCTCACCACCACCAACACCACAATATGATGATGATCATCATCATCATCACGTGTGTTTTTATATATGTAAGTCTTTTTCATTGTCATTTATCCCCGCTGATTCCTCTTTTTACTCTCTGCTTACTTAACAACCAAAAACCCCTTCTTTTCGCGTCATTACCGTAATAAAACAAGCTAAAAAAAGTATAAACCATCATAAAATACAATATTATACCTTTCATCTTGTTGTGTAAAAAAAATTCCACCAGTGAAGTAATAATAATATGATAATAGGAAACACCGACCGACACACATGTACTTATTTTAACAACACAAAACTTGTACTCTTTTTCCGCCGCTTTTATATGATAGTCATAATACCAGTCTCTACACCACTCTTCGCATTTTCTTCAAGTCTCTGGACATTTATGACCATCAAAGAATTTCAGAGAAAAACATGTGCAGAGAGAGAGAGAAGAGAAAAGAAGAGAGAAGAAGCACATTGAACAGCGAAGAAGGAAAATAAAGGCTCTTCTTTCTTATGCATTTGTAGGTATATTTTAGTTAACCAGCTATATAGACACTTTTTGGTCATATTTTTGCATCCTCTTCTCATCTTCCCGAAATCTTGAGAGAGCAACTTTGTTGTGTTATTATGGTGTATATTTATAATATTATGTATAATGCATTTTATTTGAACAGTAAATAATCCTAATAAAACTTTACCGACCGAAGAAAAGTAGCTAGTTTGCTCAACTTGCTCTCATGTTCTTTTATTCCATGGTCCTCGTCCTCGGGTGTAGCAGTAGTAAAATAGCAGGAGGAGCAGAGAAATCAACCAAACCAAACCTCACGGGGTGGTTCCTTCTTGTTTGCTGGTCATATCAAATAAAACATACACACAAACACGCATTCATATCTACACACACAAAAGCAAAAGCTATAAATGTGAGAGAGAAAATATTATATAATAATATGTACAGGAGCAAAGGAAAAGTCAACAGGGCTCGGCATATAAAATGTTATCATGTCATAAATGAAATACGCGTTTGTTTAATATTTTACACGGTGGTGCCAACGGCAAAATAATTATGACACCATATCAAAGGAATAACAACCATGTGTCCAGCAGAGTCCCTCGTCGTCTCCCAAGACGTAACAGCAAACACACAGCAGCAGCAGTGCAAAAGAGAGAGAGAGGGAGAAAGAGTAAAGTAGCAAAAAGGGACTTTTTCCCTGGACCGGGAAATAATAGTGTAATATTATGTGCTTTTTCATATTATTATTATATGTTTCATAGGTATACATGTATTTATTTCATCTATGGTTGCGTGAGCACAAAGAGTGGAAAAGGCAAAGCAGGAGGTGTACGTGGTATGTAATTTTATAATATTCTTAGCCAACCGTCAAAACTCCTGTACTTTATGCGCCCATGTTCCCCACAGCTCCGACTATTTATGAGAATTTTTGCAGTTCCAATTACTACCATTACACCACCACCACCACCATCACTACTGCCGCTTGACTACCTATAAAATAAAAGAGTCCGCAACAACACACAAGCACAGTTAACTTTTTTTATAATAATAATAATAATAATAATAATGAAACTCCTACGCGGATCACGCCGCATGTATACAAGTATGAAAACAAGTGCCACCAACACCACCACCAAATATGCTCATACGTACATGGAGCATTTTAATCCCGGCTCCCTTTCTCCTTCTCATCATCATCCCTATCATAATCATAAAAGGAGGTTTAATCCTCCTTGTTATTGCATATTGTATACCATTATTAGTGGCCGATGCCGCTACTTTTAGAGCTGGCTTGCTGGATATCATATCATATCACCATCATCATCATCATATACCCCACAACCCCGCACCGACCAGTTATTTTTTTTTTGTTGACCATAATGATCGCCCTAAAAGTACACGAGTTTCCGTTCCTATACGATTATTATTGGCAATTCCGTGATGATTGTGGCAAAGCAAGCAGGATGGCGATAGTAATAAAATAGACCGACTTTATGCCATATGTCACACACACACAAACCAGAAAATAATAATCCTTTTCTTCAAGGGATAAAGTGTGACTATTTACGTTAATAAAGGAAGGAAAAAAACTATACTTCTTTTAATAACAAACGTGAAAGACGAAAGCAGTAAAATATATGTTTGATGATGATGGTGATGACGCAGTTGCTGCTGCTACAACCATGTTTAAAGATTTACATTAGTACTAAAAGGAAAAAAACCGGACAAGCGGAAAAGAAACAAAAAAAAATCTTTCAAACTATGAAATATATTAGGTATACCGGTATACGTAGTATTAATTTATGAATGCTCCCATTTATTACCACTTAATACCAAAAGCCATCATATAATAATAACAAGCAATAATAATAATAATGCCATGCGAAAACGCATAGAGAATTTTTTCCTGTACTTCTTACTACTACGTCGTTGTTGTCGCTCTTCTGCTTAGTTTTTCTTGTGTGATTTTGTTGAGCCCAAAAGAGTTTGAAACGAGGAGTAGTTGTAGTAAACTGGTAATAACGTGTAAATAAATCTCTTTGAGAACAAGTTTTTGTGGAGCAACACAAGGGAGAGAAGAGGATTGCATTACAATTTAGTAATAAAATAATGAACATATTATTCAATGAATATCAACAACATAAAACATTCTATTTTATTGTATCGCTCTTTTGTGTGAGACTTTGTGTTTTGTGCTCGCGGACTGAGTGAGTGAGTATTAAACGTTGGATTTTTTTTTGACTTGTTGGACTCTCATATTTAAGTATTATAGGTATACATAATAATACTAATATGTGCCATTATCAACTGGGAACAAGTGGGTATAAAGAAAATGTTGAATGATTATGGACGACGAGAGAATAGAAGGAGCAGGAGCGTTGATGGCGATTAAACATGATCCATTTTCTTTTCTTTTTTTCTTTTTTTCTTTATTATACCCGTTATACGACTGAGAGAAGAAGTGAACTGTGCAATGTGCTTGGTTTGCTTGTTGATCCTCTATATAGCCAGTTAAGCAATGTATTTTGCTTGCTCTTGTTCTAATCTTGTTTGACCAGGCGAAATAATAAAAGGAAAAGGGGAGAAAAGAGATTGTGAATAGAGAAATGAAGAGAGTATAATATTTATGTATATTTATAAAGGAGCTCGCAGTTCAGTTCATATTTCAAAAACTGGACTCATAATCGTTAATATTATTTTATTATGTAACAATGTTGTTGTTATAATCCATCTCTATCCATTTCACCCTGTAGCACTCTAAACACTGGTCTCTCTGCTAAAACTCATTTTGATATCTACGCAGAAGAGAGAGAGAGAGAGAGAGAGAGAGAGAGAGGTGGTGTGAGCACGGCACTACCTTTTAATGTGCTTTTCTAACGGATATTACTAATATGACCATCCATCCACATACACACATTTAAGAGAGAGACGGTTAAAATAGGTAAAGGATAAATTACTTTTCTGTTCCGTCTTGAGACTTTGTGTGTAGGGTTGGGAGTTTGAGTTGTTAAGAGTCGAGTCAAAAGTGAGCAATGAGCAACTCGTCTCATTTTTGCTATTTATCATGCCACCTTGTTGAATGTAATAAAGACATAATTCTCTTTTTTTTTCTCTCTCTCTTATTTCCCCGGCTGAAAAACAAGCCGCCAGGTCATAGGATTACGGCATATACATATATCTCACAAATACATTGTTATTATTACATGGTTCACCGGTTATATAGTTTTATATGTATATATGCTGCGCACTGACTGACAGGCTACTAGCCAGCAAACATATTAGTTGGTTTGCTCTTTGGTGTCGGTGGAATGCAATATATTTTAATGGAAAGCTTTGCAACTTTATCTGACAACGGCAGCCCAACAAAACACGTGAAAGCTCACTCACGACCACGACTCTTTAACGACATCATGGCCAACCTTCTTATGCATTACATGTTATATTGGTAGTGTGGTGGTGGTGCGCTGGTGTACGCAATTTTCCTAATAATACAATATGCCTTCAAGCCTTTATCCCAAACTTTATTACTCTTTTTGCTAAGTGCTTTTACCCAAAAACCGTCCATAAATGCAAATGCCAACTTTACAAAAATTCAAAGTTGTTGGGTCAAATGAGCAAACCATCGATACAATTGATCATCAATGCCAAAATACGAAAGAGATGGGAAATAATAACTGGAAGTTTATTACGTATCTTTCGAAAAATTAATGCTAAAAATTAAATGTTTCCATTAAAGTATATATTTTTTATTAGCTAATCATATGAATGTGATGAGATTTTTATGATCCACAATGCCAAAATACGAAAGAGATGGGAAATAATAACTGGAAGTTTATTACGTATCTTTCGAAAAATTAATGCTAAAAATTAAATGTTTCCATTAAAGTATATATTTTTTATAAGCTAATCATATGAATGTGATGAGATTTTTGGTGCTTTTAAAATTACCTGTTGACATGTTGGGGGTTTCCTGAATTTTTCAAAATATTTGCGTTTTTAGAATTTGAAATCGTAGACGGGAACGCATCAGGGTTTGTTTGTGACTATATTATGCTACATGGCATGTTGAACAAAAATATTCGCTAAATTACCGCTGCTGCGGTGGTATATATAAATATATGGCATTCCTCCTGTCATCATGCCAGCGCATATGAAAAACAACAACACATCACAACAACAAAAGAAAGAAGAATGAGAATGACCACTTTACGTGACTGGGATCAGTTACAAAAAAATCAACAGCAGCACCAGCAGCAGTGACTTCTTCTAAATAAGTTGATACAGCAGACGACGAAATTTTGTATGGGAGGAAGGAGGAATGAGAAAAATAAAATAATATAAATAAGCAGCAAATCTGCCAACAAGTCAGAAAAAAAAGAAGTCTGAAACCTTACAGCCATATATCATTTTGTTTATTGCAAATTGTAGCACGTTTACATTTTTTTCTCCTTCTCTGTTTTGTAAAATGGCCAAGAAACGTAACAACATAATCATAATTTCAAATGGTTGACAAGTGGGCATTTTCAAAATGAAAATGTTAAGATGATGGCAAAAAGGCAGGCATATATATTATTATTTTACAGATTATTTGCTGCGATTAGAGCACGCAACAATTTCAGAGTAAAACGTGGAGAATATGAGAGAAAAAAAAAAGAGTATAGCAGCAAGAGCATCACAGCCTTTTCATATAAATGCGTGCTCTATGCACAGTACAGGATACATGATAAATGACTGTATTGAACGACCTCACCAGCCAATATCTCATCTTCCGCTCCATCTCTCAACAACTTGCTCAATCTTCACTTCATAAAATCCTTCTTTTTTTCTTTTTCTTTCGAAAAAAATAACAGACATAACAAGACAGAGCGTCATGAGATGAGAGTCATATGACGCATAAAAAAGTATCATTAGACGCAAAGGATGTTAAACATTTGGTTTGACTTTTCTCCTTTTGAATTGAATATTATGTGTGTGTGGCGATGATGTACTACTGCTTATATACTTATACCCATTTATCTATATATCCATTGCCATCATCATGAATCATGATTCACAAAACTATGTACACTTCATAACTCATCGCTTCTTTCCTTTTTTTCTCTTCTTCTTCTGCTCTGCTCTTTTCCTTTCATCGTCTTCATCAAGTCTTCTCATCTCTCTCTCTCTCTTTTAATATGTATACCTACATCTCTCTAATATTTGACTTGGCTCCTTCCTTAAACTACTACTACTGCATACATACCACATTTGCATTTTGCTCTTCTTGTTCAGTTCAGCAATGTGCAATATTTTATCTTTTGAAAAAAAAAGTTTTTCTCGTTCACCAGCCTGACAGCCGTTTTTCAAGATGTTTGACACTGACAATGATATATGAGCACTAATCGCTCTCTGGTGTCATTCCACAGAGCACAGCCAGAGAGGAGTCAGCGTGTGTAAAGCTTGTTGTAACTTGTGAATCCACTTAACTAAAATATGTGGGATATTATTAGTAGCATGCTTTAGTAGGAGTATACAGATATTACAGATATGTATATTATCTGCATCTCTCTCTCTCTCTGATGATGAGAGTCAAGTTAAAAAGAGTGTTCTACTAATACTTAGTCAGCTTCATATTTTTCTACTTTGTTATAAATTATTATAACTTGAAGCACTGTGAAAATCATCATCATCATCATCTTCTTCTTCTCCTCTCGGCTTCTCTCTCAGGAAGGAAACTGACTTGACTATATGAACTCCATGTGAATACAAGTTGAATGGGAAGTCAAGGGAAAAAAATCTCTCAAGAGAACGGGAGAGAGAATATGCTTTTGTGTAAATCTTCATCCTCTCTCTTCCTGTTTAACAACACCATTCATTTTTACATAATATATCAAAAATATATATTTTTGCACTTTTTGAAGTAGTTATTATTACGCAATCACTATCATCATCATTATATTCATATTGTGTCATGGTGTGATCATCCCTCTTTTATGCTTTCTGTCATAATAATCTCTAACAGTTCACTTGAAATATGGTAAAATCTGTAGTAGTAGCTGGGATGATGATGATGAGGAGGATGATGGTAGAGCTGCTAACAAATCCCACTCAACTTCCTTTGCTCGTTGATCTTCATCATCGTCACATTGCACTTTTTTAAAAAAAAAAGTGAATAACATGTCGTCCTTTCATTTGATGATATACCTATATTTGACTCACAAATGCGCTGTTTAACTTGTAGATGTAGTAATTTCAAAAAACTTCTTGTGGGTCGCACATTATCGTGGATCACACATAATTTGAAATCTAAACTGAATTGATCCTGTAATGTATATCAATATAGATATTTTTACATAATATGTGTAGTAAATATATCTACATAATCTGTATACTTTTTGAGCTAGTAGTAGATGAGTATATAATAATATCATGAACATCACAAGAGCATTAGTCCTTGTCACTCGTTAACAGCTTTGGAATTTCGTCAAGTGACAGTTTGAAAGGAGCGTTCGTAATACGGGATGCTTCACACTCTTGGAAAACATTGTAAATTGTGGAATAGCAAGTAAGTCAGATAGAAAGACGTCAGGGTATCTTGGTGGAAAGAAGGAGTAAAAACGAAACAATTTTAAAGAGATGCCTGCGTATATACAGTGGACGCGATTTATACATATATATTATTTGCCTAATCCATTCTATTTAAAACATGTCAACACGACACAAGGAAGAAGCAAACGAATTCTTGAGACAGTTCCCGAATTCCTTTTGTAATTACTTTGGAAGCGCTTTTAAAAATATGTCATTGTGCGCAAAAAAAACTAGGAATTGTGGAGGAGAGGCATAAAAAGGCAAGTTAAATGAAATTGGAATGTATTTTTTTCAAAGAATTTTTTTCTTTTGGAACTGTAGACCACTCTTCCGTCAACACATAAAATTACTTTAAAGATTTCCCTCTTTCCTCAAACCTCTTTTACAATACATTTGTATGATTATGATAAATAGGGAGCCCTGTAGAATAGCCTTAAGTACCCCTTGTCTCATCATCCTAATAATCATCATTCTTCATTTTACTGCTCTTGCTCCAGTTTTTGTAGTGCTCTTTTACTGCCGACTCATCCATTTATCTTTCTATCGTCCTCGACGTCTCCACATAAAACAAATGAAGACAGGGGATCATCTCTTCTTACCACACTGCTCTCTATAAACCAGCGATAAAAGAGGAGGAGGAGGTCGATCCTATCGTGCGGTCCAACAAAAATCATTTTGATTACT
>JAITYZ010001146.1:0-11495 GCA_027744595.1 Paronellides praefectus
CACTACAAACACAAAATATATATGACTTTAAAAGCATGTCAATGAACTATCATTGCCAAATAACGTCTTGACTCTTGACTTCTTTTGTTCTCACAACAGCACAAAACAGCAGCTGTGTGTAGTGTGCATATCTAACCAACCAAAAAGCATAAGCTCAAGCAAAAATAAAGTCTGTCAGCTCAAGAAAATAATATTTTTTTCTTTCTTTTTTTGAAAAGGAAAATGTTATGCATGTAGTAATGGAAAAAGTAACTCACGTGCATTATGCAAAATAGCTGAGAGAAAGAAATAATGCACGAAGAAAATTAGATGTCGAATGTGGAAATAAGTAAGGAAATCTGTACTTTTTACATAAAATTCTACATCCGCTATAGCATCACATCTTGAGTATATGATATAGCCCAACTACTTGTATGGCTACATAGTCCAGTAAAGAAAGATGTTAACTTATCAAATTTTCATAAGCTGAAAATAGACTTAAAAGCATTTACTTCTTCTTCTCAGTCAGCAGTCAACCACTCTTTTTTGGAAAAAGAAAGGCCCAACTAGAATACTCCACGGTTCTGGAAAAAAGTAAGTTGGTTCCCACCAACCGACTTTTTCTTCTTCAGGTTACTTCTTGTTCTTACTCCACACATTTGTATAATACGTAAAGCGCGAGAGAAAAGTTGCATACATGAATACTTTATCTACTTTTACTAAACTGACTAGTTGAGTGACTGACTCAACTCTCACTCTACCTCTGGAACTGTTGTGCGCTGCATATATGAGTAGCCATGTACCTACCTATATTCTTTATGCAAAACTGATATATTCTTTAAAAAAAAAAATAAGTATGTATGGAAAAAAGGAGGAAAAAGGAACAAGCAAACAACCTTTTTGTGTTGTACAATGTCAGTGATATTATCATATCATGCATCCACCAACGCGCCAAACATCCAACATTACAAAAGTTTTTTTTATGCACACATGCATTATATATGGGACATTTGCCATTATAATACCCAGAGAGAGAGAGAAAGGGGGCATGTACACACACAAGTTTCTTGGATTCAACAAAAAGTAGATCCCTATGGCCTGGGAAAAAGGGTAAGAACATTTTTTTTTCCTTTCTCCCCATCAACTGCACAAAAAACAGGGTTGTCTTTGCATTTTTATTTTCTCTCTCCAAAAATTCAACTGACTGTGAATGACTGACTTGACTAACTCGTCCCTCTGCTGCTCTGTATTATTATTACAACATATTAAAAGCATGTACGAATGTATACAGAAATCATATCATCTTAATACACTACACACATCTGTTGTGTAGTGAGGTTATATATATCCATATTATCCAGATATTATATATCCCACATATTTATTGTACCAAGACTACAATGTAATGTACATGTTTTTGTTATCATGAAACTGTGAGTCAAACGAGTCAACTTTTCCTCTTTTTTTCTTTCCCTTTCTCTTGGACCAATATACATACATATCCATATAACAAAACAACACACACAAACATCTCAGGAAAAGGAGAGAAGAGGAACAGGATTGAGTGACAGTAATAGATTACGTAAAGAGTTGATGTTGTACCCATCTCTTCTTCATCTTCACCACACCACCACCATCCCACTATGTAATGCTGCCTGAGAATATATAACGTATATATTCCCAAACCAAAGCTCACTCTTTTTTTTATCCTGTGTGTATTTGAGATGTGAGATACTCATTGTGTTTCGTGTATAAATAGTAAAGTCCCAAAAAACGACGACATTAAGAAGAAGACGAAGGAAGAGGGAAGGAGACAGAAAGTATTCAATTTCTTTCCAATGGCGTAGCCCTTCACATTTCTCTTTTTCACCCATTATCTAATGTAGTGTGTGTGTAAGTAAGTACACAATGCATACATACATATAAAACTTCAAGTTTTTTTTGGAGAGCATTTAGGCATACATAAGCTCTTTAGTAGATGAAGGTATATGGTGGTGGTTTACAGATGTACCTTTTACCTTTCGTGATATAGCTGTATAGAGCCCCAGAAAATACCGATCGGTGATCGAGAAAAAAGAGACAGACAACATATTAGTGTCATGAAATGAGTTTATAGCTGTACATACATAAATATAAGCTTTTCCCCGGAAAATCTTCCCTTTTCTGTCTTGACAGATGAAGTACACCTATAAATCTATATGGTAGGTAGGTAGGCATTTCTCAGAATGGATGGTATGTGGTAAGTAATTTTTGCTCCTTCCAAAAAGTTTAGTCACACAACAAATAGATGTGTACTTGGTTGGCACTCACAGCACAGCATGTTGTCTATATACTATTCTACTACTTGTCTATATATTCTAGAAAGAAGTACTATTTTTCTGCTAGATATATTGATAGGAGGTGTTGTGAAAATTGAAGAGAAAAATTACAAGAATAATAGGACATGCAATAATACACACACCATTGTGCCATATCACTTTAAATTGGCATGCCATACCTTTATTTGTGGTCCCTTCCCTTCCCTCTTTTTTTCCTTGTCAACTCTCATCAAGCCAGATAAACTTGTTATGTGTACCAATGTATTGCTGGAATTCTATATTGTATTGTATGCCTGTAAATATTTATCATCTCTTTATACAATGGGAAGACTGTACTTAATCATCATTCCAAACAAAAACAAGCAGCATGAATGATTCATCCCAAAGTCCCATGCTTTAATCCTATTCTCAATGTACACTTGAATCATAACTGCTTTTACATTACGCCACCATTTCAACACTTCACCTTTCTACATTAGACATTTTGAATACATTAAAGATTCAAATAATAGAAAAATAAAAATAAAATATAAATTAGCTGCATGTTTGTTACTGTTCATGCGCTCTGCTGTCTATTCAGCCAGAGAACTTGATGACTGCATCTGATCATACTTGTCTGGAAAAGTGGTAATGACACGCCCGCATGAAACATTGTACTGTATGAAAATTTACTTTGATTTTGGTGCATGAAGAAGAAGAAAAAGAAACTTTTCCCATTACTTACATATCCTCTCTATCAAAGAAAGTAAGTATAATTTTGTAGAATGAAAACCCATTTGATGCCATTATTTTATCGGTAAAGGGGAAAAAGGCCATGTAAGCCAGGCAAAGGCAATAAAAAAGTTCTTTGTTGAGGTTCAAACAAACACACAAAAGAGCCATAATGTCCACACGCACACACACTCACTCAGATGTAAAACTTTTTAGGTTGGTAATAATAATAATTTGTATGAGTTTTTCCTTCTCATCTAATCATACTTTCATTCTTTTTATGAGAGGAAATCCCACACGCATCTATGCAGAATTAATCAATTTATTGAGGTTTTATTTGAGTGTGTTTGGGACATCAAGTACGCTACTTGTTTATTTTTTTCACAAGTTGTCAAATATGATTTTTGAATATATTCAACGCTAATTTTGAAATTAAATGATTTTGCGTAACTTTAACAGCGCTACAGATTGTTCCTGCGTGGAAACTTAGACCAATTTATATAGATAAATCGCACGTTAAGCACTCGTATGTCCCCTGTAGTCTGTGTAGTTTCCCTTTGCAGTTTTGTCGTTTATTTTTCCTCTTCTTCAACATTCCACATTCTTTTCATGAAGAAAATAGGAAGCGACTTGAAAAGAGGAAATCCCACACGCATCTATGCAGAATTAATCAATTTATTGAGGTTTTATTTGAGTGTGTTTGGGACATCAAGTACGCTACTTGTTTATTTTTTTTCAAGTTGTCAAATATAATTTTTGAATATGTTCAGCGCTAATTTTGAAATTAAATGATTTTGCGTAACTTTAACAGCGCTATAGATTGTTCCTGGGTGGAATGTTAGACAGATTTATATAGATAAATCGCACGGTAAGCACTCGTATGTCCCCTGTAGTCTGTGTAATTTCCTCTTTGCAGTTTTGTCGTTTATTTTTCCTCTTCTTCAACATTCCACATTCTTTTCATGAAGAAAATAGGAAGCGACTTGAAGAAAAGAGAGAAAATGTGAAAGAAAGAAAGATGAACTGTCTACTGTCTTTGATTTCTTTAATGTTCTTTTTTCACAACTTTTTTTCTTCTCAAAGTTGATGATGATGATGAAAAAATCCATTCTTTTTCTTGCTACTTTCCGATTGAAATGGAAAGCTGCCTACAACAACAAAAAATAGTGAAGTTTTTTGTAAAATATATAGGTATACTCAATTCAACTAAACATACTAGAGATACACCCACACTTATTATGGCTGACTCCTGTCTCTTGCTTTCTTTTTTATTCTTAAGAAGCAAAAATTTCAATATTGTAACTGCCAAGCTTAACTTTTTCTCCATTTTTCTTGTCTTTTCTAGCGTAATGAAAACGTATATGTTTTTTAGACTTGTGTCTCCCTTTGTTTTATATGCCAATATGCATAGGTATATAGTGTATAATGTGGCAAATGACAGCAAAAAAAGAAAGAAGAAAACTGTGATTCATCGACAAGTTGCGTGTGTGATGGGAGCGCGCGTCTTAAACTTTTTTTGTTCCAAAGGAAAAACAAATGATGACAATCATCCAACACATATTGGGATCATTTTTCAGTTCACTTCTTATCAATCCATCTGCTTTCACTTTTTTCTGCTTTAGTCGTAAATAGTTTCCTTTTCCTCTTGTCTCCATCTACTTTCCTACTTTTTTTTAAAGAATCAGAAAATTTTGCAAAGCCAGTGAAAATGCTAATAAGGCGGTGGTGGAAAAAAGCAACATCACAACATGCAAACGAAATTGAATTCCTTTTCCTTGTCTTTATCAAAGCATGATAAATGCTCAACATGTTGTGTGCTTTCCAGTTTTTTTTGCTTATGTTTCACATTTTCCTCCCTCACGCAAAATTCCAAGGAAAAGGGCAATTGAAGAATTTCAATAAAGCTATACTAAAACATTCAAGCGAAGAACTATATATGTAGCTTTAATTTTTCAACAAAAAAAGAGATTGCCATTTTTCATTCCGACTCCGCTAACTGACCTACTTTCGCTCGGTATAATTTGCTGGAAATAATTATCAAATTCATAAACAAGACAATAACGGAATTTCAATTCCCTTTTTCCTAGGAACTAATTATTATATACATCTATGCGGTGGGTATGTATCAGTCTTTGAACAAAGCCTTCAACGTTTTTGGTTACATATTAATGGTGGTGAGCCAGTCATCTTTCATAATTTTATATACATAAATACCTACATTTTCCCATTTCGACATTTAATGTAATGGAACCTCTCTTTAATATATTTCTGGCAAGCAGGGAAGCTTGAAGATGTGCAGAGAAAATGGAAATATTAAAATTGCTTCATTAACAACCTCATTTTCCACATTGCATAAAGACTTTCCGCAAGCTATACATATAATAAATATATAGCTAGGTATACAAGTTATAATTGTCGTTTTTTAGTCGTCGTAATAATAATGATAGTGGTATATACTCTATACCTACAACTTTTGTATCCTATCTTGTCTCAAAACTATGCTCTGCACTCAACTCCTCAAACTCATCTTTTCCACTAGCTCCAAACACACACGTTCCTTACATGGTTGGATGCCATTATCTGGGAGACATCCTGGCGCCTCTCCATACATATTGCAGTTCAATGGACTATATATTCCAAGGAGGAAGTAACCGAAAATGCTTTCTTTTTTTCATTATCATCATTCCCCTTTTCCTTTCTATTAACCAAGCTGTAGGCTACGTACCAAACTAGATCTAACCGCTTTATATATATATATATATACACAAGAAGAAATAAAGGAACGACATCTTTTTTTTTCTTCTCTACACTGCTTTCTTGGTAGTAGTAGCAAAGTACGTTCCTTGTTAGATTTCAAGTGGCTAATAATAAGGTTGTTCGTAATGGAGACCATTAACTTTCCAAGCAAGGAAGGAAGAGCACCAGATACAGAAAGTTGGGGAGGGTTGGATGCAGAGATACACACAAAAAAATACATACATAATAAATGTATAACTAAAATACACACACATATTCTATAATCATCATCCCACCAACGACAATGACGATAGGATGATGAGAAAAAAAGGGGAAACACACTTTGTACAACGAGAGCATAAGCACAAGAAATAAAAGGAAATATTCCACAATAGGCTTTTTCCTCTGCACTCTTCTGTCTGTATTGCATTGTGGCTGCTTATATACCTCCATTTTTCATGAATTGGACTTTTTTCTATTTGCCTTGCCACGTTCTATTATTATTATTTCTCCAACATTTCCCAGCAATCTACTCTTATTATTATTATTAGACGTATCGTTATAATAATATGGCATATATGTAGGTAGATAACATGGGGCCATTTATGATGACGATGACTGTAAGCTTTCTTTATAGGAAACATCATCATCATATAATATTCCCATTCTCATAATATCTTGAACAAAAAGTGTACACTGCTCGGGAGGGAATCACTGTATGTGTGTTTGAGTCACTCAACCTGAAAACTATTACCGCTGCTGGCTACTCATCATCATCATCATCCTTCTTCACTGTCCTCCTGCTTCTATGCCCAGTTTGTTCACTTTTACTATTGCATCTTCTCCCTCTCTCCATTGCCATCAAATTACTTGTGTGCAAAGTGAAGTCTTATGAATAAATGGGAGAAAATGAGAAATCCGCATTGGTTCCTTCATCATAATAAAAATTCACAAGAAAATAATGAAAAAGGAAGAAAAAAATTTATAGGAAACATCATCATCATATAATATTCCCATTCTCATAATATCTTGAACAAAAAGTGTACACTGCTCGGGAGGGAATCACTGTTGACTGTATGTGTGTTTGAGTCACTCAACCTGAAAACTATTACCGCTGCTGGCTACTCATCATCATCCTTCTTCCCTGTCCTCCTGCTTCTATACCCAGTTTGTTCACTTTTACTATTGCATCTTCTCCCTCCCTCCCTCTCTCTTTTGCCATCAAATTACTTGTGTGCAAAGTGAAGTCTTATGAATAAATGGGAGAAAATGAGAAATCCGCATTGGTTCCTTCATCATAATAAAAATTCACAAGAAAATAATGAAAAAAGAAGAAAAAACCCACAGCCCGTATCACTTCAACAGTTACAAAAATTATTTTGTATGTACATACGTTATAGTGTTATATAAGCTTGTGCATTCTTCCTCTCAAACACAAAGGTTCATTGCACGCTACCATTTAGAATACTGAAATGAATGTCATCATCATCAGTAATACGACCGGTTCTTTGGAAAAAAGGAAAACCAAAATCTCCTTCCGTTTTTGCTTCTTCCGACTATTTTTTTCTTCCAAGGTTCACAACTTTCACCTTTTTTCTCATCATCCTTCCTCTTTCTCTATTTCCTATCATAAGACCATATTTCTCTTTCTTCCAAAGCATTGTACTTTTTCTTTGCCAACTCCTTTCATCAAGATGACGGTGAAATTGTGATGAATGAAATGAAATGGTGCTGAAAAAAGGGGCCTTTGACACTTATGGCTTCAGCTTCATCATGCTCACCATCAAAGAAGAAAAAGAATAAAAGCGTTTACAATTACATAGTCAGATAATGCAAATAATATTGTCTTTTTTATGTTTTTTATGTGCGTGGGGGCGGGGGAGGATTTAGGCAAAATGAAAAAAGAAGTAGTCGTATATTGTCATTGTCATATTTTATATTTTTCTCTTGTTTGATGAAATGAAGAGAAAATTGAGCATCAGCTCTGATCATGATGAAATTGACTGCAAGCAAAGGGGACAGATTACAGAACATAATAAAAAATAGATACATATATGGCAAAACCGTATATCATTTGAACGTAACGACAGTATTTTATCTACATTTAATGCATATTTCACGGTACGAGTTCAAAATTCAAGGAATCCTTTCCTTCATTTTGGTGGAGTGAATGACACCATTCAATCACGCTAAATTAGAATTGAAGTACTCATTCTTTCCTAATCACATCATCATACTTTTTTCACAGATGAGAAGAAAAAAAAGACATTCAATTCAATAAATTTGCATACAAAATGGCTTTTTTATAATGCAACGTTTTCAAATGAGAAAAAGGAAAATGGCCAAAAAATCTCTCTCTTTCGTTTCATCACACCAACTTTTTCTTCCCATTTGGAACAAAAAGAGTCTTCGAATTTTCTCTCTGTATTGCTCCAAAGGCAAAGGATAATAGAACATTTCTTCCTGGGATTTCAAATTGGATCAGAATGACATTTCGAGAACACATACATGCATACATAGTTTGCTGCCATTTCTGTATCCAATATTGAAACAGATGTGTCAAGTAATCGACCGCGTCGTTGTCATTTCCCTTGAATCTTATAAAAGAGTTTTCGAATTTTCTCTCTGTATTGCTCCAAAGGCAAAGGATAATAGAACATTTCTTCCTGGGATTTCAAATTGGATCAGAATGACATTTCGAGAACACATACATGCATACATAGTTTGCTACCATTTCTGTATCCAATATTGAAACAGATGTGTCAAGTAATCGACCGCGTCGTTGTCATTTCCCTTGAATCTTATTGCATTAGTGAAAAAAGTGTGTTTTTGAGGGGCCATTCATAAACTATGTCAGCAGATTTTGCTCGTGCAATCGGTCCTTCCAAACGGAAGTTTAAACAAATTGCAGATACATTTAACTTTTTTTCTTTTTTGAACAAACCAATTTTGAATAGCCCCTTTTGGTAATATTATCTGTGTTGCAATAATAATATCTACTTATTACGCAAGGAAACGTAGGTAGCTCTACTTTTTTCTGTTTGTAGCTAGTTTCCAAAAGGATTACACTTTTATTGCATTAAAAAGTTATTTTTTCGCACATATAAAGATCCCTAAAGAAGGACGTTAGTACGTTTATACCAAATCAAAGCCCGTATATGGTCTTTGGATCCTTGAACCTGCTATGAGGAGAAAGGAAACCTGCCTGTGTATATTTCATATTGGCGCCGGAGCCTACCTTTAATTTTTTTAGTCTTTTAAACACTTTAAGTTGATTCCATTTAATGTAACTCTTTATGGCACATTTAGGGGATTTTTGTGTTGAAAAAATCCTCTGACTATATTATAATGAAGACAATGATGACGACAATGACAGTAGTTTGCATAAGTAATACGTAGTAGTGGAATCGCAAGGAAAACGAAGCTCACATTCTTATTACATTCCTTCCTCCTTCCGTACGTGAAAACTTTTCGTTTACCTTTGTATGAATGTATGCATCTTCCCATCATTATTATCATCCATCCAAAACCATCCTTCCTTTTTTTATTAACGAAGAGTGACAAGGCAAGTTGAAAATCATTCAATTCCTTTTCTCCAAATTTACAGCTTTTACGAGCAACTTTGAAAGGGAATGTGTGTGCGAGGGAAAAACGATGTAATTTGTGAATTATATGCCATTATAATATATAGCTATTCTTCATGAGATCATCATCATATTTACTAAGAGAACACTCATAAATTTTATCCATTTTTGTACTCATCTTATGAGATATTGTGTGCGTAGTACACGTTATAAGCGTACCTATATTTTCCAGTAATTCATGTCAGATTAGTAAGTAATTTTGACATTTTCTAGTCATGTCGTTCATTCCTTTTCTCTGGATGGATAGAGGAGGGCTTTGGAAAATGGCAGTAGAGTAAAAAAACGTACCAGTTTTAATGTTTGGAAAATGGTGTGAATTATATCACGATAAAAAAGGAACTTTTGCGTATATATCCCATTTTGTATTATTATAGTTTTGCCAAGGCGGGAAAAAAAAGAAGAAACTGGAGATAAACGGTGATCCTAGTAAAGTAATAGTAGTGTTTTTTGACTGGCATCACAATCACAAGCAGTTATGAGAAAAGTGGAATTTCTTTTTAAGACTTTAAAAAAAAGAAACTCGAGATAAACGGTGATCCTAGTAAAGTAATAGTAGTGTTTTTTGACTGGCATCACAATCACAAGCAGTTATGAGAAAAGTGGAATTTCTTTTTAAGACTTTTTCTTCTTCTCTTTTTTTTGAGAAACAGGTTTGTTGTAATGGACAAGAATACTCATATATAAGCTTGTATGATTGCTTGTGAGAGAGACCAGCTAGTAAAAAATAGTGAATACCACGAGTGTGTGTGGTATGAGGATGGCGAGACTATACAAAAAAAGGCTTTTCTTTTTACATTTTTTTTCTGCTGTTGTTGAACATTTTTGTAATATCTTATTACTGCGTGCCATTGTATAAAAAAAAGTACTAGCTTCATCACATGAAAGAAAGTAAAAAAAAGAAAGGAAAGGGCTATTAGTTGGGTTAACAAAGTGGATTGGCATAGTAATATGCGTATATATTCACAACACACACACTCACACAATAACACAACCTTAATTTCATTTCTACCACGTACAATCTGCAAATTGTTCTCTCCTAAAAAAAGTCTTTTGACTACAGGCCAAATATATAAGCAGGCCACATTCTCACGCTGCTGAAGGAGGAGAGAGAAAGTAGAAGAAAGTCATCGTCGGTTTTTCCCTTGCTTTCTTTCTCTTTTTCAAAGAGAAAGAGGAATGTTGGGGAAAAGGAACAAATTCCTGTGTAGGTACAAACTACATGGCTTTGAGTATAAAAAGGAGAGAGAGAGGGACAATAAAATCCAATTTGCCAATTTAAAATCTTTTCATTTTCATCCGCCCAAAAAGACACACTCATTCTGGAAGACAGACATGCGGAGAAAATAAGCTACTGTAATAATAATACCGCTACCCATTGGTAGTCAAGTCCCAGTCTGGCTAATACGATAAAGGTTGCTGAAAAACACTTTGGAGCTTTTGTATTTAAGATGTAGAATGAGTTTGTGTTTTTTTATTTGGAATGCATGACAATATCGTTAGCTATCCAATCTTTCCTCAAATTCAAATAGAAAAGCTTTCCCCTTAAATCTTAGGCATATGTTTGCCTTTCTCTCTTTAAAAAAAGTCTTCAGATGTTGGGTTAATTTCGTTGGTTGATCTCCTGTTGTTCCTCTCCCATATTCCTTTTTTGTATACCTATTCTATTTGCAAACCCTTTCATTTAAGTGGCTGTGAAAAAAATGTTTTCGGATATTCGTTCACGTGAACATTTTCTGCGGCGGGATTCCTATTTTTGCTGCTTCGTTTTCTCCCACACGCAGATTTAATTAATTTTTTATGACTTTTGTAGATGACAGCTATAATAACGGTTCGGCGGTGTTAAAGATGAAATAAAGCTTATTGCGTACTTTGTTACGATCTCGGGTTTAATAACACCGCGCAGGAATGATTCATGACAGTGTGATGACTGCATTTTAGCACGCAACGTGTTAAACAATGTTTCTTTCTTTTGAACGCTTTTCCTTTTCTTTCTAAAAAAAAATTGAGCATTTTCTAAAGCAAATATTATCATTCCATAATTCCTGCATTTCTATATTGCATTTTCCCACTATCTTTCCTTCCTGTTCTCTCGTCTTCTTTTGTAAAA
>JAITYZ010001147.1:0-24382 GCA_027744595.1 Paronellides praefectus
TATATATACCTATAATATATTTGTTTAAACACACTACCTTGTACGGATGCATAAATATTCAACTTTCTCTCATTAGAAACAAAATTACTTCATTTGCAGACACCCATTATTTAAAACCACAAGGATGATGATGATGATAATGATAGGAAATTAAAAAGGGATTTTTGACCTTCCTTTGAATAAACAAAAAGAGAAATGTACAGTTTTATGGAGACCTTGGACCTTGCGAACGTACATATTTTGCTGGGGGAAATTATCACACGTCAGACTAATTTCGAGGTCGGTGCTGACTCAGCACTGCTGAGTGCAGAATAACCACACATGTATTTATGTAGGTTATTATGTTATGATGTGTTTTTGTAAGCTGCTTCATTAATTTTTTAAGCTGTCACTTTCATATTCTTAACAGGCGGATAAACATTTCAGAGAAAGTTTAAAGCTTTGTTAGTCTTGAAACAAAAATATTTTTATATATTTTGCTCACAAACCTATTCAGGTTTTGATTATGAAAAAACAAGGCTCAAAATTTAGTATAAAAAACCCATGTATATTTTTAGAATCAAGCACCCTTGAAAACACAATCTTATAACCTTTAGCCATCCATCCTCCAAATGATTCGCAAGTGTTCTTTTTTTAAAGAGAGCAGCAATACACAACACACTTTACTAAACCACATTACAAAAGGTATACCATAATATTTCTATCGCATAATGAAATCAAATTAACCCATTCAGAATTTCTTGTGAAAATTGCTTAAAGCTATAGACTTGCAAAATAGCTGGTTAAAAACCGCTAAAAACGGGATTTGTATGCCTACTCATGCAAATATGTCTGGAGTCCAGACTCTGAAGTCTGTCTGTTTGGCTAAAAAACTTGCATATTTTCCTTCACTTTTCCAACTCTTTGTTGCTCTATATTTTTTATGCATATTATTATAGCCACCTTGCATCTCTTCAACTATATAAAGCTGTTGTATTCCGAAAATATGTCTGCCCTTCATTCCAGCACCCAGATTAAAATGCCATGTAAGAAATAAGTATATCAAACTGTCTGTTTTCCGTCTACTTTTATTTCTTGCTACATATTTTGTAGAAAGTGAAAGACCACAGCAGACAAAAAAAAGTTTACGGATACCTAAATATATTTACAATCCTGGTCGATTCTGCTCAACGGCGAAACTTGTGTGAGCAAGTTAAGCACATAAATGTACATTTTTAGTCTATTGTTGTATGTTTTTCACAAAAAACAAGAAAAATCGAAAAAACGCTTTTTTTCTCAGCAAACACAGTATAAATACTGGTTTGATCGCATAACATGATATTACGCTTGATAAAAAATATATTACAGAACGACAACTATATAAAAACCATCTAAGCACACAGGCAAAGTAACAACTAGCCCAGGTATTTGGGAAAGGAATAAAACACACAAAATACCTGAGCATTAATGTACGTACATATCAAATGGTATTAATGTACACGAATGAAAAAAGTGTAGTTTTTTCTTTTTAATACTGTAGGAATGTATGTATTATGTATATTTTAACATGCGTTTTAACAGGCAATATAAGTCAACGTTAAGAAAAAAAGTTAGTTTGTTTGGTAGTGATATTGTTGCTAGCCATATATATCCATATTGGCATCTGCTACATGATTTTTAGCAACAAAATAGCCCAGGGAATAAAATATATGGAAAAGACAGTTAAAATGTACAACGACAGCAAGAGCAAGAAATATGTACTGTATATAATATATGGACATGCTAAAATAAATACCTACAGAAATACAGAATTGGATTGTGCAAGAATGGTGGTAACAAAAAGGAAGGTGGTATTGCAGTGGCATTGCGTAGGCATTTTTGCAGGAAGAAAACAGTAGCAAACCAATTTGAACTCGTAAAGGGGAAAAAGAGAAACGTCATGCAATCTGGCAATTGAAACAAGCCAAGTCAAGTTAGCCATCACATAGCCAAACAGTAATATGCTGTTGGCTGTTCCATGAGTAGAACAAGAACAAGAAGAAGTGTGTCCTAGTGAAGAAATATGTATAATGTCATATTATATGAAAAAGCCGTCAGAAGGTAATCTGTCTTGCTCAGCAAAATGAAGTTATAATTTGACTTCAAGTCACACACACTACCACCACCACCACCAACAACAAAACGAAGGAATAAAAGGAAGCAAAAAACTTGATGTGGGCTTCTCAATTCAAATGTAATAAGCAGTTAATTTGTTATTATACCCAGAGAACATGTACACCTATTACAATGCAAGTATTTACTATACATTTTCTGCTGTTATTAGAAAGAAAAATAAATCGGATGTGTGATCATTTTATTTAGGGTACTGGAGAGTGAAAATATTTTACGACGGTACAGTGTACCGGGTACTTATTTATTATAATGATGATGCCATGCTAAAAATTCATGAGCTATATTTATTTCGGTATATATAATTTTTGCCAATTTAACCACATCCATATTATAATTTGGTGAAACTCTCTTTTTTTCTCTCTTTATAGCCAACATAAATAGGTTGACATTGAAAAAGAGCTTATAATTTTTTATGCCAGAGAGACAGGTACATAAGGTACTTTTTGCTGCTACTGCAACACAAAATAATATAAATGGCAAGCTTAATCACATCCATCTCAATCTCACTCCCCGCGATTATCAACTTTCCTTCATATAAAACACACTTAATGTAATGCAATGTTCTTTTCCTTGACTTGACTTGTGAGAATATATAGCCCGAGCATAATAAGACCAGGATCTTTTTCTGTATATTTTTTTCCAGTAGTAAAAAGTTTTCAATAGAGAAATACTACTCTTACTTGTGAGTGTAAATAGGTATATGTATATATTATGTAGAGCAACATTGTAGATTGTAGGTCGTTAAACGAAAAAAGTTAATCATTCAGGAGCAGTTTAGGTGGAGAAGAGAGAAAGGCGAAATGAAATGTTAGGAATGAGGAATGAGTTGGTGAAATGAAGCAAGTAAATTTCTGAGAAAAAGGAGGTAAGGGATATAAATAGTTTAATAATAATATGTAATTCAAGCAGGAAATAACCATGTCTAAAATGGAGCGAAAGTCTTGATGTTCGCCTTTTATTTTATATTTTCTTGCATTGCTACTACTACTTCCCTGCTTTGCCTTCTCATCTATTATTATAAAGTGACAACGTTTGGCAGAGGAAGAAGACGAAACTTTCTCTCTCTCTTTTTTTAATGTGCACATAAAATACCTACAAATACACGCATATATATGACACATGCATTGAAATAATGCCAGTAGTTTTAATAAATAAATAATTTTATAGCCACGTTAAAAAAATGTATAAACATATTTTAAAGATTGCAAGTCAAATGTATATATTATTATTATGCATGTATATGAATTGCCTGTAAAGGAAAAGAAAAGGGTTGAGTGACATGTGCAAAAGTACAACGTAGATAGTTTGTGTAAGATCGCATGACCTCTCAAAACACACAAAAAGTTTTTTTTTCTTGTGTGGAAAAGTTGATATTTTGAAGAGAAAGTAGTATGCATACCTATTATATTGTTACTACACTTTCATCTATGCCGGTGCATTTGAGAGATACATGCAAAGAAAAAAATAGAAGAAAAACCCCATACATGATGTACATGGACAAAGGGGGGGAGAGCCGAGAAGACGAGTGAAAGCAATTGTGCTGTAATAACAGCAGCATATTATATATAGTAACAAAGAGGATGATTCTATTTGTTCTGCTGTTACACAGAATAAAAAAGATGGCTGCAGAGTATGCAAAATGAGGTAAAATGTAGAGCGAAATGGCTACACATTAAAGCATACTTTTTTCTTTCTCTTTTGCTTTCTCCGTCGTTTCAAAGTACCATCAACGAATCACCGCACAACAGATCTATTACATGTTCGCTCATCTTCTCCTTCTTCGTCTTCTTTATCTCATCTTTCCGGGGAAAATGGTGAATGTGCATGTGTGTGTGCATTGTACTCATGCCACATATTTTATATACATGGTACAAGTACACTACTTTTGACGCTTCCTGCTACCACGCCAAAGCCACACATCCACACATATTTGACGAGAGAGAGAAAGCAGGGAAAGTAAAAGAAAGAGGATTCTTGATGGTTTTATGTTATAGCTGTATAATGTTGTTGAAATGTAATAATAATAGGACAATGACATCATTACGTATGCATCCAATTCTTGAAGTATGTATAATGCTGCTCCTACAAAAAAGTACAGTATAACGTATGCCTGTACTACTCAACAGTGAAAGCAGTGAAAGGGAAGAAAACATTATTATTATGATATGATGATATAAAATATATAGAATAATAATAATAATATTGTACATATGTGCTCCTATTGCTTTGATTATGCATAAGTGAACGAACGCTGAAGTGGAAGCATAACTCCATAATATATTCTATTGGTACGTAAATACATAGGTATGTATATAATATGCAATATAGGAATGCATGTGTTTAGATAGGTGGAGAAGCAGTTTGCTTTTTGTATGTGGCATGTACGATATTTACATATTATGGAACAAGCTGAATGATAGGTTTGGAAAAAGGAGAGCAATATCTTAATATTATTATGGGACTTTCATCTCTCTTCTGTTTTTTCATATTGTATCAGTAGCGCAGCATCGTCCTCTTCATCATATCGTGCATCATATCTCTATGCTACATTTGATATAGGTATAAAACCTTACATTGTTTGTATGCACCGATCTGTATATCTGTTACATTCCTGCTGCCGCTACCAAATACTGTGTAACCGATTTCTGGACTGACTTTCTGAGAATATCTTTTGTGTTCGACGAATGATGGACCACTGGAGGCGGTTATGGCGACTGCTGCTTTCTTAGATAGACAAGGAGGTGGAGAAGAAAAAAATCTTTTGCGAAAAAGGCACAAAATGTAGATATGTACCTCTAGATATATATGTGGATGGAATGGGCCATATTGTCATTTCACGTTTCACATCATGATGCCGACGTGCTTTTTTTCTACATCCGGAACTACTTCTTTTGCTCTGCAACTACTCTGCTGATGTTGCCACCATTTCACCGCATATCATCACTTTTATGCCGCCGCTCATACTCTACTTCACTTTGTTCACTACAACAACGAGGCTATACTACTATTCATTCACTAACTTTCCAGTCAAGTCAAAATCTCTATTTTTTATAGTAGGCCTCTTTCCACCACTACAATTCTTTACGCTCTTTGTGCTACCAACCACCGCTGTTTCCATTACTATCCCACTACAACTACAACCATTGGACTCACACTACTGGTCTCCCACTTTTGTTATACGACTTTTTCTACTATTTTTTTGTTCTCTTGTCTTTATGTAGCGTGTTGCTGTTCACTGAACTTTGTGACACAACAAGACTTTTGTGTAAAAAATAATAATATCCATATATGCCGAGAAATACATACACATATTGCATAAAAATGCCTGGCAGTCTGCGCTCCTCAAAAACAGGAGTAGTATACACTACACGCATTCTACAATCACATTATTACAATTCCCACATGTCATCCAGTGCTCCATATTCAGGAGAAGTATATGTAAATATATGTTTGTATGTCACAAAAAAAACTTGTTTGCCTACTTCCTTACTTCATAACGTGGAGAGCGGAAATACGCAAAATAAAAGCAAAAGGGTTATTTTTTTGAATGTTTGAATACTTGACTTGTTTGATGATCTGTGATGGAAAAGGATATGATGCAATGCTACAACAAACCCACACACATACCATTCACGTACATACACTCTATCCAACACACAAACGTACACAGATGCAAGTAAATATGCATATATTTGAGAAAGGGATGGAATGAAATGATGTTGCTTCTCTCTCTCTCCTTTCCTCCTTGTTTTTCCCCCTGGTTGTTCTTATAGCCAGCATATAAAATGAAGTTATTTCTATTACTTATTTCTTCATATTTTGCCATTTTCTGCTGTGCTTTGTGAAATAAAGTACCTACTGGAGCGAATCTAAGAGCATACTAATATCAGATAGTATTGTAGTAGTAGTAGCGGCAGCAATAGCACAAATATCCAACATTTGATGTCATGTCATAACTCACATATTATGAGAAGTAGTGTAGCGAAAACGTGGCGTGTGTGTTCTCTTCTCTCTGCTCCTCTGCCTCTTTTTTGCCATGTTCTCCATCAAAATAAGAGCCAGTATGAAAATTGCAGATATTATTATTATTATTATACTACTACCATTCTGCTTCTCTCCATCTCTTTGCTTCCTTGCTTGTTCGTCCGAACTTGGAACTAACCCACTTTTTAAATTGAACTACAACAACCCTTTCATTTGGTACATTTTGTACATTAAAGATACCTACATGTACACATATATTATTCTCTCTATCTTTCCAGTAGCAATAATAATGGCTGGAGAATAATAATAATAACAAAATTCTTCATAGCTACTGATCCAAACATTTTGTAAAGTAGAAAGACGAACGAAGAAGGATGAGGAAAAGTCATAGGCAGACAGTCAGGCAGGCAGCAGGCATACATCATTTTTTTGTCTAAAATTCTCTATATTCTACGTAGGTATCTAACATCTTTTATAACATGTATTTGTGCCATGTGTTTTGAAAATATGCAGTACTCCTCCTCCCCACCGCCACCATCATCATCGTCACCAGTGAACAAGATAGGCACAGAGACAAACCTATGGTGTCGGTATATTACGGAATCAGATTGAAATAGGAATATAATATGTTAAACGGAAATATATTATGTAGATAAAAATCTCTCGTTGTCATGTTTGAATTTTTCGAAGGAAGATTATATTCCATTTCATAGTATAACGATATGATATGCCTCTGTGTGTAATGAAGAGATTTCAGTTGCGATAGGATATAAAGTTTTTTAAATATGTTTTCTACTGGCAGCTGACAACATGTAAGGTTTACATAATAAATGACTAATCTAAAAGGATATCATATGACTTGATTTCCTTTTGTCCCATTTCTCATAAAAAAATTAATAATCCCCTTTTAATCCAGTCGTTTAGTCTGCAGAATATGATATGCAAATAGGTAGCTGTCATCTAAATGGTACACGCGTGTCACTCTCGAGTCATGACTATATAACCTGCGGAAATATTACACAAGCTGAGTAGTAGGTAGGTACATATTAGATTACATGCACGTCAACATTTTTGAGATGTTATATTATTACCTATTTACCTAATATTATGGATGTATAGGTATATACTTTTTTGTGCAAATGGACTTGTGCCTTGGGGAATTTCTTCCATCTTTCTCTCTGTTTGCAATCCCACATAACTATGCCATATTTACATTATGACTTGATGATGACTTGCCACTCATATCAAAATGCTACTACTACTTTACTACCTGAACCGAAATAAGAGAGTTAACATTCACTTTATAAATTGAATGGTCGAGTTACGTGTACCTAACTACATCTCTGTATTATTTCTAACTGTACACAAAACCATGTCGGTCTATATAACATTCTCTATGCCGCTATTGCTGAACAATGGCGGCACAGAAAATGAAAGAAGAAATCGATTATTGCAAGAAAAATAAGTTAGCAGCCAAAGTAGAGTGGAATGTATAGTCAGTAAAAAAGGATAAAAGATGATCATGTGATTTGCTCCATAAAAATTGATCTATTTCCCATGTTATTTCTTGTTACACCCCTCAAAAAGAAACGACACAAAGTTACATATTGGTGTTCCCATGTGGGTAGCTATGCTCTCTCCTTTTTTTATTACCTACTCTTCTTCTTCTTCTTCTTCTCCTTCTCAAGGGAACATGACATTTGCGAATATAGCAAAAGTTGAGTTTTTTTCACATCTGCATTTTTTCCGGCCCTGTACACACTTTTCGCCATGAATTGATAGTAGAGTGTGTAGTAGCGCCTTTTCTTTTTCAGAAAAAAGCATTTTACTGCCATATAACAAAATAATATATTATATAATATCACTGTGTCCTATTCATTGATCATGTAGTGGATCCTTTTTTTATTTCTTGGTGTTGCATTGTGTGTTTGTTGTATGATACATTATCCGTTTCCTTTCCTTTTTCTTTGAAAAAAAATGTAGGAAATCGAAAGTCATGGAACCACACAAAAAAACCCGAAATAAAATATAAAAAAGATAATTCAATGGCCCAGCTATCCGACCTGAAACTGTGACCTACTCACAGTACAATTGTCAGTATATAATGCAATAGTAGGTTAGGAATGTGTGTGTATAGCTAATATATAATATAATGTAAAAAATAAAATAGGGATATGTGTGTTGTATAACTTTTGAAAGTAACAAAGGTAGACAAGAAAGAGTCACAAGGGACGGGGGAATGAGGTTTTCTATAACCCTATTGAGACTATCTGTCATACATCCTTGTATCTTATGCCATGCTCCTCTCTTATTTTGTTCTCGCTCTGCCACTACTACAATATTTTTTGCCTCCCTAAGCTTCTTCCTCTTCAACTGAAATCCGTTTACGCATTACTGACTGTGTGATTGTGAATATCAGTAGCAGAAAGAAAGTAGCAAAAGCACACTACATGCATAAGATATATAGGTGGATAGGTAGGTAATATGTTTTGAGGATTGGGCTATAAATATGTGAAAACTCTTCTAAAGATCACTTTTTTCTCAGAAACAGGAAGACACTGTGAAGATGAGATGGTCTTTAAGGAATAAACATCACACACCGAAACGAGTAGCAAAGTAGCACTCGAATTCGCAACAATGACGTAGGTCTAAAAAATTGTGCGAATAACACAACACACGTTACTACTACGGCGGAAACGGAACCAATACGGTCCAATTGGAAAGTATCCCTGTACGTAATATTCATAGGTAAATATAAACACACACACAAATTTACTATCTTTCTCCTTTTGTCCTGTACACTAAAGAAAAATAACAGATATGTGGACTCAATTGAATCAGATTATATTTGTGGAAATTCACTTTCGGATTTTGAAAATAAACCTATGATGCCAAATTATACTTTTTTAACAAAGAAATGTTAGGATACTTGAGCTACTACAACTACTCACAATCACAAATGACAATACAACACAATAATTCATATTTGAAAGGCAGTCATGTAAAAATGACATTGGCAAAAGAAATAAAAAATATACTCAAGTAGAAAAGGATAAAAGATAAGCTGGTATTGTATATCACAAATATTGCAAAAAAATATACATTTTTATATTTGCTTTTCATTCCAGATTGTATTAGTTCGTTGATATCTAGTACACTAGCAGTATGTTGTATTTCTATGCTGTATAGTGGAACCCGGATTTTGCACAGTTCATTTCTCCCCAACAATCTACTCCATTTTTTTTATTATCCTACATTATTTCGGCAGATTTCTACAAAATAATAATACATGTCATATATATGGCTTACATGAAAGATGGAGAGATTCAGTCAGTCATTTACTCAAGCGTTTCAACCGAATCTGACAAATTCCCTGAGAAGGACAGAGAGAGAGAGGAAAAAAGATGACGATAACATTGTTTCATTGGGATACTAGGTATATGAGAAAAAAGAGGAAGGCTTTTCGCGTAAATTGAATGTGATAGGTAGGCGGAAAAAATACCAGGAATGTAAACGTTATACGATTGTGTGAGTATTCATTTTGTATTTATTCAACTCTCAGCAAAAAATAAAATAGAGTATCATATCTATTTTTGGTATCGATCCTTTTTATTATTGTTATTATGTGGAGGGAGAGAGGGAAACCATTATTTTCCTATTCTCTCTATCTATATATTATGCTCTATTCTTCGGGATATGATATCAAACAAAAAATGGTTGGAAGAGTTGCTAATAGGTATTTAGTAGGTGATGTGATGTGTGATAAAGTGATATGATATGGTATATGATGATATGATGTAGCATTTTTTTTATTCAACTGCCTTGTCTCTCTCTTCTCTCCCGCTTCCAAATTCCATTTCCACTTAAACTGTTGACTGTAATGTGCTCAAATTATTGGCGATGATCCAATAAAAAAAAGTGGTCTTATACAGGTACCCATGCATCCATGAGATAAAAAAAATCATTAATGATTTTTTCATGAATATCTGCTGTGAGAGCATATTTTTTACTATTTTTTTGCAATGATGTGAGGATAATAATCATAATACAAATGAAATAATACTCCTGCTGTTGTACTTTCATTTGTATACATAATGGATTTGAAAGGAGACGATTGACATGATCGCCGTAATATACCCGGAATTTTCCGCATTTTTGTCTTGAAACTCATTTAATAATGAAAGCAACTTTTGTGTAAAAGGCATAGTCAAAGTCACATGTAATCTTGCTTGTTTACACACTTTTAGCCAATTTTGTTATTTTCTTCCAGAAACACACACACATTGTGTTTGTGTTTGCGTGTGTGTGTGTATTGTATGTACATATCTAATAATAAATTATGTTTTCCTATTTGCCCTTTTAATATATTCACACTCACACACACAATGCATGAATAAATAAGAGAGTGAAATGTGGAGTTAAAGAGGTGTGGGGAGGAATTTGCTGATACAATTTAACTTTATGCAAACTTTTATCACAAAGAATTTCCTGAGAAGGGGAAAATATTTTTGAAAAAAAGTTCCTGGAAAACTTGTGGCATGTATAAACACAAACTGTGCTCTGCTCTGGATGTGTGTACGTGTTTTATACTTTACTGCTACTCTTATTACTATTTTCACAGGAAAATATATTACGCATAGCTTTCTGCGGCTTAAACTGGAAACTGGAATCTTTTGTGGCCAAATACATACATCAACACTCACAGCACTTACATAAGAGCAATGACACATCATGAATATCTAAATTTATATAGGTATTCTTGCATATAAATAGGTAGAACAACATCTTTAGTTACTTCACCTTCATGTTAAACCAAACTTGTCGCGACATTCTCCTTGCTCTTGCCATGTATTATGCAATACCGTCGTGGATTTCTTTAGTCTTTTTCGCTACTCCAAAATTAAGTAAGAATCTATATGTGTGTCCTCTTTGCAGTCTTCTCTCTCTGTCTATTTTTTTGTGTACCAAGTGTCCTTGTAAAGAGGTCTCCTTTTTTACTTGCACAAAAGGGAGTCTTAAAGTCATTTATTACACAGAATGTTGCAAAAAAAAGTATACATATTTTAAGAAACCCCAAAAGATTGAATACTTTCAATAGACTGTTTTTTGTTGCTTGTCAATATCCTTAAGTGTACTTGCAAAATGAATTTCTGCTACTTTTGTGCCATTGATGTTTTGTTGTTCGTCCTTTTTCTTATCTTGCCCCCTCTTAAATAAGAATATAATAATAAAACATCTCTTTAAAAATACATACAAAACAACTCACCATTTAGTTCGCATATACATCCCAAATTGTGAGTATTTTCGCGTATATTTTTTCACATTCTTTTATTTCTTTTAAACGTTATACTTTCCTCGGGTTTAATAAAAAGTTTGGAAATATAAGAAGAAATCACGGGATTCGGCATTAGTTTGGCTTTAACTCCATTACAAATGCACAATAAAACGTTAAAGTTATCTCAGCCGCGGGATGTATTTATTCATCAAAGTTGGATAATGACTTGAAATGCTACTTTTTTTCCTTCGTAAAAAATAATAATATATTCTGCCTCTCCGCCGCACACCAATCTTCAAACCATGTATTCCTTTCTCTCTTCGTCCAGTAACAGACAGACATGGTTTTTTAGAGCATGCGAAGGTTTACTTTTTTGTTTTTTAGCGGATGATGTGTCTTTGTAATTTGCGCATTGAGAGTATCCTAAAGGGTAACTTAACATTTTGCGCTGTCCGAAGGAATGAAGAAAGGCAGACAGCGGAGCAGGAGGAGGAGAATGGGATCAGAGTACTTATATATCCCGTTGTACAAAGGATAAAAAGAAAAAAAGAGAGCGAGTGAGAGTGATGAGATTGCTCCTTTGGTACACACAACTTTTATTCTTGCGAAAAAATATAAAGCCAGCATCAACCAAAGTATAGTAGCGAAAGCAATGAATGCTTTTTTCACTAAGAAAAAAAAAGAAATGAAAGTTGCAAAACAGTTTTTCTTTTTTGTTTTAAAAGGCCCAAGTCCTACTTTTGTTCACTTTTTTTTGTTATTTCAATCCTATGCTTATAGTAGAATACTTTACATACATGCTTGAATATTATTTTTTGCGAGTTAAATAGGAAAATGAAAGTGCGCCACACACACACACATACACATATATACTACTACTAAAAGCTATCAAGACCATATCCAATCCAAGAATATAGTAGTCAGTAAAATAGAAAAGGCTCCTTTCGCCGCGGCGCGTACTTTTTCTTTACTACTTAAGACAGATTTGGCTTGTAATACTATTTTTGAGAATGAGAAAAGGAAATAGCGTCTTTTCTCTCAGGAAGAAAAGTAAAAACATTGCAACGGGCAGAGTAAAAGTACAGAGAGAGAGAAAGGGAGAAAAACGAAGGGAAAAAGTTGGTAAAAGGGAAGGAATAAAAATAAGAGAGCGAATGGCGAGTGTGTGTGTGTGTCTGAGTAACTTGAGTGTGAGTATTACGCATAGTAAATGTATTAAAAAACGTAGATACATACATAAGTATATATAATATAAGGTATGTAGGTATACACTTTTTTGTCTTTAGTAATAATTCTATTTTTTATCACATGGCTATTTATAAATGTAAAAAAAATCATATATAAGTTTCATAAGTATTTATGGAAGTTGAAGTTCGTACCTACTTACAATCTGGAAAAAATGTAGTTTTTTAGGGTTGGTAGGTATATATCCCCCTGTATGTATGTATTGTAGTATCCGTTTTCCTTGAAGGAAAAAGTAACGCGAAAAAGAAAACGAATCCTTTTTTACTTTTATGTTAGATATTATGAAAAAAGGATGATGTTGATGATGTTGATATCAAGTCTTCCGTCGTCCTCGTCTCCCGCTATATAATATCTGTATATATACTATATACCTACATAATAATAATATATAGGTAATCATATAGTTCCTCCAACTCAACAATGCATAAAAAGTTAAAAAATGTTGATATAAGGATTTTTGCCACTTTTTCTACTAGACCAAAAAAAGATATGTGAGTGCCATACGAAATGAAAAAAATATTATAAGAAAAGAAGAAGAGAGGATTCCTTGGAGAGTTTCACTATCTTAATAACGACATGGCTATTTTTCCTACAAAATCGCATTCAAATCTTTCCCAAATGTCACAGAATGTTGAATATAATGTTCTTTATGTTCCACGAAGAGGGGAAATGAAGAATGACTTCTGGCTTTGGCTCTCCATTTTCTCTCAGGGATGAAGACGAAGAAGAAGAAAGACCGAAAATGCAAAAAGGGAAAATATATATGGTACATATATATATATTTAGGATAAGTATATTATACATAGTATATACATATATATATTATACATGTATGTTAATAAATGCAGTATAATGCGGTGTTATGTAAGTTGAAGTTGTGTAGTGGTACCTTCCCACCCAATCCTTCTGTCCCCAGCAAATAAAAAAAATACTACATGCTACCAACTTTACTAACTTTCAGTTGGCGAAAAAAGAAGAAAGTCGAGGTATCCACACGACTAGTGTACAACTACCCTACACGACGATTCATCCCGTCAGTTATGAATATAGGGAGGACAGAAAGACAAAAAAACAGAGAAGCTGTAGTAGCAAAAAATAAGATAGTTAGATAGATAGGCAGATAATATGCGTCCCTGTCCATGTCCCAACTACCATTTCGCTCATGTCGTGTACTACACTGTGTACGTGTCTTACTTTTTCTCTGTGTGTCTGTGTCTCTCTCTTTATTTTATTTTTTTTGCTGGGAATCATTTGGACTTTCAAAGTGTGTCACAAAATAATGTATCTCTGCCTAGCAAACCAACTTTACGAAAGATGAGGAGGAAAAATAGGTTTGGTTGGTTTTTTGGTACACAAAAATTCTATACATGTATTTATTATGGTGATGCAGTGTGCCATATAACTCCACTCTTTTTATGTGTCACAGACATATACTATTCGCTTTCTTTGAAAAAATTATGCTAAAATAAGCATTCCTGAAAAGTCAACATCTATACACATGTACATAAATACCAAAACAAAAATAGTAATAAAATGATTTAGATTTAAGATTTAGATTCGCCAGTTCTTCAGAGTAGCACATTATGCTACACTGTTTCATATGTGATCCAAATCAACCTGGAATTAATGCCCGACAAACATGCAGAGGTAATATTGTGCACATTAACGAGCTTTCAAAAAAATAGAAGAAAGTGATGTGTTGGTTATGTCAGAAACTTTGATGTTTTTATTATGCATATTATAATCCCCTACACACATCCATTATTTATGACAAGAAGAAGGAGAAAAACAATTTTTATAGCGTGTATACCAACCTATGTACCTATATTCATGATCTTTGAAAATATTTTGCAGAATGGCTTTTTTGCATATGATTTTATTTGCTAGTTTTTTTTCTTTCCCATTTTTCTTGTATTTTCTGTGGACATTTGAAAAAATCCAAGTTCGGAGTTGACGAGGAAAGAAGGGAAAAATGTGATGTGACTTGTTGGCAATTATTCTACCCCTTTCAAATATATAGTCAGTCTCCTTTTTTGCATGGTTCAAAGGATCTAAGAACCTTTTGTATTACACAATAATAATAGTGATAATAATAATAATACCAAGAAATGTAGGCAGATTTTTTTACATTGTTCCTTTTTTTGTGAAACTAATAATGCGAGTATAATGCTTATGGTTGCTTGTCTACTAAACTCCACTCCAGACACACACAACACGAAAATCTTCTTCTTTTTTTGCTTTTGTGCATGTGCTTAATGTAGATCTTTTTACGATGAAAAGAAAAAAAGAGACTTTTTCAAAGGCTGTAACGACATTTCCATGTGCCATTTTATTGCTTCCAGCGTTTTGTTATGTTATACTAAACTACTACTACCACCACCACTAGTATTACTACTACTGTTTTTGTATGTATGGTCTTTAACCACCAAGAGGAGAAAAGGGACGTAAAGAAAACTGCCAGGAAAAAAACGAAAGGAATAATATGTATTTTTTTGTGGTCTCCTTTGAGAATTTAATGTTTGCTTGCCTCAGACCAAGAGACTCATACATGCATGCATAGTAGTACACTCACTCAATATATTGAGTACAAGATACTTTATATTACAGCTGTCCTCTACTGTTTCTTTTTAAAAGGGAAAAAGGAAAAGAGCTCCTTTTATATTTTTTTATACATAAGCACTTTTGAAGGTAATATATACTTTATAGTATGCATAGTATACTTTTGAAGGAAAATAGAAAGAAAAAAATGTTAAGATGCCCTTTTTATTGCTGCAAAGGCATTGAAAAAATGAGTTATTTAAAGGTTTCAATTTTCTTGAGTTTCTTTTTTACCCTCAATAAAAACTGCATATCATATATATAATGTGTGTTCCTCTACACTATAATGTACATTGTGGAGAAAGTGTTTAAATATTAATGCTATTATTGTTATATGCCAACAAGAAGAAGGGGAAAAAGTTGGTAAAAGTTTAAAGAATCGTCTTTCCACGCGGTAGCCAAAAATATGCATAGTAAAATGAAAGTCATACGTGCTGATTATTAGATTGCATTCCAGAGCATTGCTACTATGATACTAGCATAGCATAGTTGATGTTAAATAAATATGTAGATTTACTTACTGTGGAGAAAGCAAGTTAGCAGAAGAATAAGAAAGAATATCAGTAAGTAACCAGATCATAATATCATAATATGTAGTAATAATTCTAAGAACAAGGAGCAGACTAAAAAATAGAGTGTAGTCTAGCGGCAGTATTTCCGCCTCAAGGAACGAAAGAAGAAAAAAACGATAAGAAAATATAACTTGGCTAATGCAAAACTGGCTTAAATTAGGTAGCAGCACACATTAAAATGTGTACGTGCAAAAAAAGAGAAAAAAAGGAAGAGGAAAAATTTTAGGAGGAAAATTCGAATGTAGAAAGAGGTGCATTTACATGAGATATGTGCGTACATTATATTTATATATTGAGTGTATGGCTTTCAAGTAAAGTAAACAAATGAGAAAATTTGTATAAGGGATCGAACGCTTTTAAGAGAAAAAAAAGAAATTGCGTTTTAGAAACTTTATTTTTTGCGCATTCCTTTTGCTTCATTGAATTCGTTTTTAAAAATGTAGGGTATTTGATGATGGTTTTCAAAGAAAAGGAGAGTTGAGTAAATTGTAAGTGTTCTTCTGCTTTTATCATCATCATCAAAAGTAGCATTTTTTTACTTGCAATATATCTTTTTATTTCTAAATTAAAGGCTTCTATACAACAATTCTCTGAATGTGTGCTTTATCAAAAGTAATCCTTGAAATCAATTTTGGGTTGGAAATCAGTTCGAAGAAAAGCTCCCATTTCAAATGTAGGTAGATAATATGATACTTTAATACTTCAAGCTTCTTGTGTCAAGTATAGCGACTACTTTAGATCTAAGCATACCTCCGTCATTTACCTATAAAATGCACATATATCACACAATATATTTCTCAAAAGTGCAAAAAAATATATTAAGAAAGTATTAAATAAAGAGAAATAGCCCATTTTGCAGAGTAATGATATGATATATTATATTATTTAGCATGTATTATATTTTTATTATCATGCTATTATACAACTAAAGTAGGTGGATATGAATTCTTAATGTTATATATTTTTTATTTTATTAAATAAAATGTATATATTATTGGATAAAAGTGGTAAAAAAATGTTATATTTTTTAGTCTAGAAATTGCTTCAAAAATAGAAAATAAAATAATCTTAAATTTAGCTTTCCTTTTAACATCATCATCTCAACTTCTCAACAGTGCTTTTTGGCTATGAAAAATGTGGTAAAAATTTAGCATTTTTTATACATTAAAGGCGTAATTGTTTTGTAAGTATGGTAGTAATGATGTAGGCTGTTGAATGAAAAAGTTATGATGATGATGATGAAATACGCGGGTTTTGACCTTTTTCAATGAATATAAAATCTATTTACAAAATATACATGCATAAGTGAATGGGAACAAGATGAATAGTGAAATAGGTTAATATGAACTATGAATATATTATAGGATTATAATAATAGATACAAAGCTAATGTAACGAAATAAATTTAGAGACTAGATTATATTTTCTGAAAATAGTAAGAAACGGAAATGATTATGCAAAGTACAACAAAGCAAGAAAAGTTAACATGAACAATTTCGTAGTATAAATTTATGCTTTGATGATTCAATTTTTAATATTTTTTGGGGGGAAGTATAATGGTCAAAATTAAATAATTTTTTCCATTTCTTTAATATTCCATGACGTGATACTACACTGCATAGTATAGTATACAGAGCTGCTTGGGAATTTTTCAATTAATTATTCTACAAAAATTGGTTATATGGTTGAAAAATAATAGTAGGTCAATCAACATGAACTATATTGAGTAATAACATATTCAACAACAATTTAAAATGCGCCTTTATGAATGAATGTACATAACCAATTGTTCGTGTAATTAAAAACTGTCATTTGTTTGAACTCTAATCTTTTTTCGCAAAGGAAAGGAAAATGAGAAATACAAATAAAACACGATTTCTCAAACAGTGTGACACATTTTACGACTTGTTTACAGTCTTGTCGTTAGACAAGAAAGGAGAAGGGTAATAATAATGTGCATCCATATCCCCACATCCACTTGACTGCTGCTCCTGCTGCATCCATTTGCATGCGCCATTGTACCCATATATATAAACTTTTATTTATGATGACAAACAAATGGTAACAGACACTAGGGCTCACTTTGTCATTTCGTTTGAAGCAACGCAAAAGAAAAAGAGAGAGAGAAAGAGAGAAGCATCATATCGTCAACAAATGTTAATGTACTGCAGTAAATGTGTGTATTTGTGCACATTGTGTAGTGTAAACATTGGCGAAAATAGAGTAAGTGTTCATCAGACAACATATTTTTAAACAAGTCAAAAGCAGTAAAGCTTAGTCGAACGAAATGCATTTACATTCATACAAGTATACAAACAAACACACAAACTGGTACATCAGCAGACACTCAATATTATTCGCAAAGAAAATATGTTTTATGTTTTTGAAGAAAATATATATGTCTACTTATACACATGTATACACTGTGTATATATAGTATAGTACATCATTATATTAAACGGTTGTAGCAAAGTAACAATTAATGCTGCTGCCAGTTTTGCATGAAATAGCAGCGGGGATAAAAATTGGTGAATAGAATGAAAGGAAGAAGAAGAAAATAATATAATTGTATTTCTTGTCTCTATCTCTCTTTTGGTTTGGTGTTCACTGTTCATTTTCTTTCTGCTGCAAAGGAGGCTGAGTGTGCATCCTCCGGAAAAAGCATGTAATTTTTCACGATGCGACAGTTAGTTAAGCCCACCTCTCAACTCAGCTGAATCAAGTATTTTTTTATACACTATTTTATGGGCATACTTTCTGCGAGATATAAAATGAAAACAATATCTCTTTTCTCTCGAATTTCTAAAGACTATACTTCTACTTGTTTTCTAAACTGAGATACGGGTTACGTTCTTATTCATCTTCTTTTTTAGCCTTGAATTCTTATTCTAATTATTTTCATTTCCTTTTGTGTTGTTGATATACTAGTCCTACTTTCAAAGCTCAACATTTAACAATGTATTTTATATGATTATAAATTGTAGGGATTTGTAATTGCATTTATATATGTGTAACAATAAGACTTGAAAAGTTTTTATAGTTTTAAATTGAAGTTGAAATGGCAGTTGTGTAACAATAATAAAAATGTGGGTTGGGTACACTTTTATCATTCTTGCGCTTGTGTGACCCTTTTTTAAACAAAAACAAAATTAAAATCCAACCAGCCATACAGCCATACAATACAAGCTTAAATGAGATGATATAATCAGTGAATTTATAATGAATAATTTTTTTTGCCCATTTATTTTGATGCAGGCTTTACAAAATATTAAACATGGATATAGGTGTACATAAATACACGAGATGATTTAGAGTATAAAATACGGAGGAAATTATATTGTTGAGGAAATTATGGACCGGAAATCTTGTATTTGTCTACAAGGTTTTTTGAGTAATAAACTTTCCGAAAATCTAGCCCAAGGCCTCTCAACATTTTTTCCACTGAAAAAAAAATATCTAGCAAGTTTACTCATAAAACGGAAGGAATAAAAAAGGACTATACTTTTTTAATTCTTTCGATTTACACTTTCGTTACAAGGTGGTAAAATTGTTTCATAAACAAAGTGTTAAAAAGGTTTAATAATATAAATTGAAAAGTGGGTATTTATAAAAATCAAGGACTTTATTAGAAACAAATCAAAATGATAAACATACTTGCCTACTCCTGCTTAGATTTATAATACCACTTTCCATGTAGAAATTAGCTTTGTCGAAATAGCAGGCTTTTAGTTCACTAGATTCTCTCTCTCTTTTTTTAGCAAATATATAATCGTCTTTCTACGCTTTTCCAGTCTAAGCCCACATAAGTTTATCTTGATTGATAGCTAAAGCCTTCACGTGTGAATTTCTTCTATAGTCAAATTCCTTTTTCAAGGTATAATAATAAAAATGTGTAGAAAAGAGTGTTTTGCGCGCATGCATAAATAGATTTGAAAAGTGAAGAATTTTTTAATCCGATTTGGCTCGTAAAAATATTTTCCTTTCTCAAAAATAATTTTGTAGGAGTACCTTGTTCAAAAATTTAATACTACTTTTCTTAGGTTTTTTGCTGCAAAGGTAAATTGGTTTGCAGTAGTGTGTGAAGTGTTTATAAATTTCATTTTTATTTCACGGAAAATTAAACGGTTTTGTACGAGCAAGTTGTAGATAACCAGAAAAATGACAGTTCTCGCAAACATTTGTGAGTGCGAATATTGTGCAAGTGGCGCGATGTTTCAAAAATGATAAGACTGTTGTAAACCTAGCCGATTTTAAAGGTTATTTTAGTCGCAAACGTATTAAAGTTTAATTTTCAAAATTATCCATGCACCATCCAGACACTAGGTTTGCGCATCGACAGCTGAAGGTTACCCTGCATATTATTAATTTTACATTTACATGTTGTGCTATTTCAGTTTTTAGTTTATACTCGGCTTTTCTTTTATTCTGGATTTTCCTTTGTCTTAAATTTTCGATTCGCTTTGGTAATGTCTTGAGAAACAAATCTTGACTTGTGTCTATGATAAAAATGTAACATTTTATATAACCTTCATCGAAAACAAGTCCATATTTACACATTTATTTTTTCTGGCTTTTCCTTTGTCTTAAATTTTCGATTCGCTTTGGTAATGTCTTGAGAAACAAATCTTGACTTGTGTCTATGATAAAAATGTAACATTTTATATAACCTTCCTAGAAAACAAGTCCATATTTACACATTTATTACAAACACTGCATTTACCATAGGAGAAGCTCCTTTCATAAAACATGATCGTCTGGTTTCTTACAAGAAAATGGGAAATGTCAATGAATGCCCTTTTCACACAAGTGCCGATTTTCTGCAAAGATACACACACTTATGCAGTATAACAGAACGCAAACGGCTTGAAAATGGGAACATTATTATTATTTGGTAAACGTATATACCTACAAGGGTATATTTTTGACGCAAACATAAATATGTCGGGATAAAAGACAAACGAGTTTTCTGTCTTTTTTTCTCTCATGGAAATGTCAATGTAAACCAAAAAGCTTGTTAAAAGCTAAGCGTCCCATGCCAGCTAACCTTATCTCTTTTTTTATTTTTGGGCCTGTTACAAACTACATAGGTATACCTATATATATATGTCCTACGAACGTGTAGTTTATCATGTCATAAAAATATACCTTTTTCGCGTAAGGACATTGATAGACGAGAATTTTTTATTGCGCATTGTAACGATTGTTTTTCTTCTAGTTAAGTTGTCAGAAAAAGGAAAAGGGTGACTTGGGATATGTGTGGCAGTAAGAAAAAATATATAAAGAATATCACCTTATAATATAACAATATTGTGTCGAATGTATGTATGTATTGCGAAAAATAATTCACAATTAATTACATATTGTACACCTGTGATGCTTAAAAATGCAGGGAAAGTGTAACAACGGTGCTGAAAGGCGAGACAACGTACATTGTACTTATTTTTACCCTTTCTAAGTACAATATAATAATAGACAAAAGTGGGGAAAACCAGGAAAACGAAAAACATTCCCGGTGTAATGTTTAGCGAAAACCTTTAAAAACTGACATAATTTTTATCGGATTAACACTACTGAGTATAATTTATATATTCGTAAATTTATGTGTACAGCTCTGCATTACATATCTCCGCTCTTCAATCTACCAGACTTTTTCTTCCTTCTGTTTGGCTTCTAAAATAGCAGGTCGAATTTATTTCTATATATAACATAATTACAGAAAAATGCTCTTTTCCCATTTCATTTTTTCTCCTCTTCTTTCCTTTCTGCTGTTGATCGCTCTCCAGAGGCCCACGCTATTTATATCCACTCACTATACTACCAGCTTTAATGAGAGTTTCCTCTTACGACTTTCCCTCCGAAGAATTTTCGAATTTATATAATATTTTTCCTTAACAAACTTTTATAATTGCTGGTACAAACAAAGTACTACTTGACAATGTAATATGCTTTATTGTTACACAAGAGATCTTTATATCATAATATTATTATTATATATATTTATTACTTTGAGCAGTAGTATTTAAGTTGAGAGAGGAGCCCATCATAATCATCATCACCAGCATAAGCCTTAATGATTATTATTATCGTGTTTCGTAACATGAACTTTTCGCAATGAAGTGGAACTATGTTTTGGAGTTGAAGCTGTTTTGCAGAAGTTGTGACTTAAGTCTTTTTTAGTCTAGTGGCAGCAGTACTACTACTGCTGGTATTAATACCGCACTACTGAAAGAGAAAGAGAGACGATGAAAAAACACAAAACAGGTACAATGGGAGCCATTATATTTAGAGTATGTGCAAGTAAAGTAAAGTATGTGTATGGTGGTAGTCATACCACACAATAAAGCTTCTGCTGACTTAAAGAGAGTGCAGTCCATAATTATTACATAAAACGTGAGCTGCGTCAAGAGTCGAGTGTAGCAATAAATCATTCAGAAACTATGTCTGTGACTGAGTGAATGAGTAAAAGCTACACACACACACTATAGCATAGGTATAAATACATGTACATATATTCACACAGAGGCTCTCGTGGAAAAGAAAAGAGAAAGCGGGATGGGAGTTTTTTCTCTCTCGCTCGCACTCTCTCGCAGAGTTTTTTATTGTTCACACAATAAAAAGGCTAAGCGCAAAAACCAAAATACACTTCTATGCAAACCTTGTGTATAAAATGTCCTGTACCAATAATTGTTGGATCTATTTTTTGTTCATGTAAATATATTTACACTACCTATAAAAGTTAAATTTGTACAGTGAAAGTAAGAATAACTTTTGCTGTACTAACTGGACAGCGAGATAATAGTATAGTTCATTTCATCGACCCATATATATTACAGTGGCAAGGAAGTAGAACATTACAAACGCCACTGTCAAGCACACATATTTTATATCACAATTTTGGATGCAGTTTTGGGAACGTGGTTTGTTGAACAAAGTTGCCCTCCTCCTGCGTATGCTGCTTCTATAGATTTTTGGTTTTAATGGGTTGGGTTTTCGGGATTCTGGTTTCCTTGCTGGTGGATTGGCACGGAACGAAATGGATTTTGATGACACCAAAAAAGGGTCATTATTTTCATTACTTGACACATAGGTGCATTGGCCACTGACGCGGTGATATCTGGTGGTTGACATTGATTCAAATATTTTTCTAGCATTAAAACTCAAACAACAACCCATTTACAAAATACAAACTCAACAATGAACGGGGACTACTACAACTTGTCTGCTGATAAGGTTTCTTGTTTTGAATGACTGCCATTTATACCTACCAAACATAAAAATTTGTATGCATGATTAAAAAATACAAACTCAACAATGAACGGGGACTACTACAACTTGTCTGCTGATAAGGTTTCTTGTTTTGAATGACTGCCATTTATACCTACCAAACATAAAAATTTTTATGCATGATTATATATTACTTTTTGGATTTATAGTTATAAATGCACACATGCAAATAGGCTGCCCACATTTTTGTCAGCTTTATTTGACCAGAATGCCATGGAGTAGGCGTAGAGTAGATTGTAAACTAGATGGGAAATGATGATGAACTATATTATTATCTCGCTGTCCAGTTAGTACAGCAAAAGTTATTCTTACTTTCACTGTACAAATATAACTTTTATAGGTAGTGTAAATATATTTACATAAACAAAAAATAGATCCAACAATTATTGGTACAGGACATTTTATACACAAGGTTTGCATAGAAGTGTATTTTGGTTTTTTCGCTNAAAAAATATCTAAATTTTATCGGCAAGTAAAATGCATTACTCATAAATTGTCCCACTACCAAAAATTTCCATACATTACTTTTTTATGTTATGAATAATATTTTACATTATTTTGTCACATTATTCGCAAGAAAATTGAGATTTTTCTCCTTTAATAATAATAATATGCATCTGTACAATGTGCATTGTAAATACATACATATGCGGATAATATATGTTCCCTTCACAAAAAAATTGTTATTTATTACTTATTTATTTAGTTGAATATCCAGTAAAAAGGACATGTAAAACGAAGCATGGTATTATTTTGTGACTCTGCTTACAAAATAATGGCCATTTTATTTCTTACAAAGAGAGCTCTCTATGCTGCTGTTTCACTCCATTGTAAAGTGGTAGTGGTGGGGAAAGCGAAAAGAAAGTAGGAATATCCGTTTACACCAAAAAATCCAAGCTACTGGAAACTAGTTCTTTTTTTAAACAAGAAAATTGTTTATTTGCCTTTCGTGTGTTTACCCAAGACAGTCATTCTAAAAAAGGCCCCATAACTCATTCATTCTCTCTTGCGGTAACATTATGGCAGATTTGTGTTGTTCTTGTTTTTCTGCTCATGTAATACTGACTGTTTGACTGACTTTGTTGCTAAGAATCGACTATATATTTATAATACCTAGCAAAGTTTCTAGTTAGCCGACTGGAATACTTTGGGGAAGTAACCTTTTCATTCCTATTTTTTTCTCTCTCTCTGCTTTATATACTACATACTTTGTAAAATTGCAATAAGGAAATGAGGAGCAGGAAAAGCTTGCCATTTATATTTACCAACCTTT
>JAITYZ010001148.1:0-12327 GCA_027744595.1 Paronellides praefectus
TATAATTTTTGTGCCAACTTGCACAGGCCTCGTGCTTAAAGCTCTAGACAAAGGTCTACAAGTACAATTTAACGATGACCATAGTCTCGTGTAACATGCACGTAACCGTTTTATTTCTGAAAATATACCAAAATAGTAGTCTTTTCTAATAAGCTTAACTGTATTTCTCCGAACGATGATACCTAAAGATCATTTCAGAATGTTTGTAAGGCTGCCTCCTGGTAGACCCTTGTGGAAAGTAAAGAGAGAGACTACGGTCAGTAAAATGAGTGGACCATGGTCTACCCTTCTTGCAAATACGGTAGATCATCCAAGGATTCTGTGCGTGTGATATAATGATATAAATCAAATGAATGATTTATTTTTAATACAGTTTCATCGGGTCACGGTTTTGCGGATGTAATTAATAATGAGTTACTTCATAACTACTTCATAATTTAAAATTCTGCAAAAAAAAGAAATGCAATGTTGATATTTGAATAGGTATGTACTTATATAGATACATATTCGTAGGATTACGTATTATTGCAATGAATTGTTAGTAACAAAAATACAATGATTAATTATGACATGGGCCGTTGATCCGATTGTGCTTTTGTGAAACTTTTTCTGGCTTCATTACACATGTGAGCCAGAACTGAACCGCGTTTTCTGGTAAGGATTTTTTGTCCGGACTATATTGTTGCTTAATACTTTTTGTGTTACTGTTGACATCATATTCAAAGGATGATGGAAAAATTCAATGAATGTACATATGAACTGAATATGAATAGTATATCATGCACTACTCTTCAAGTCACGAGGATAATTGATTATACGGAGATTTATATTCTCCTCCGGGATAATACGTAACGAGTTGGACGAACTTGCTTGACATTTACACACTGAAGCATTTACCACACAGCCAACCATACCAACACGTCGCATTTTCCCCGGAAGCCAAAATCATATTATCACATAAAAGTTCAATGTGGAGCTGTTCATACACGGAATAAAGTTGCAATTATTACTTGTAACTATTATTTTTTCAACTTCATCAATGATACTTAATTACGCTAGTTAATTTGTAACGAGCCCTGTGCATTCTGGGAGAATGCAGTAGTAATTCGTAAAGTCATATAAATTTTTATACCACCATCAATTTATTGCTTTACTTAAACTTATCACAGAGTAGGCAAAAAAGCGCTTTTTTGGGAAAAAACATTTGCTTTTTTGCTTTATTGCTTTTTTGTGCTTTTTTGCTTTTTTGCTGTTTGCTTTTTTGATAACCAAGACTAAACCCATATCACAATTCATCCATGATCTTCATTTATAACTTACGAATCATAAATACCATTTGCATGATTAAAGTACGGCATTTCTCTCGATATATTGCAAATCTGCATTTCCATTTACAATTTTATTCATACTTTGTAAAGTCAAGTTGAGAGACCAAGACAAACCATACACTGTTCATTGTTTTTGATTGAATTCATTCATCTTTGATCCCAAAAGTTTAAAACTTGAAAGATTAAAGTAGTCAATAAATTCTATTTAATTCAAATAAGTTTTGGTAACTAGTTCAAGCTGGTTTGAACTTATATTCGTTCAAAAGTTTAGCATTTTATAATAAAAATGTCGTTCGGTTTAGCCGAAGGTTCCGGTCGTGGAACTGCAAAGCAGTTGAATACGCAGGAACTTTTTGACGCAGTACATAACTCAGGTTGGTAATAGTCTTTGGTAATAATTTGAATTTATATCAAGGTCATATTTATATTTATATAACTACCCAAATTAATTTTACAATTACTTTACAGAATATGAGTCTGATAGTGCCGACTCGGACCACAATGGCATTTCACTATCTGGTGTCCCAATTTCGGCTGATTCATCTGCAACAAATTCAATGGCATCAGGTGATTTTCAAATGACGAAGGCACATGTATCCGACTCATCCCAGCTGGAGTCCTCGCAACAATCTCAGTCTTCGACGTCAGTGTCATCAGAAATACAATCAGAGTCAGAGTCATCGCAATCATTAATCCCAAAAAAACGAAAGCGAGGAGGTCGCAGCTTGGATCCAATTTGGAGTGAATATACAAAAGTTGATCCTTGTAACAAAATTTACACCTGTAACTATTGTGACAAAGAATTTCGATTCCCGCAACCCAACCGACTAAAATGCCATCTTAATAAATGCAGAGCGTACCAGAGAACTAAAGCCAAGTTAAATCTTTCCTCCCCCACTGTTGGAGAGACAGGCCAAATTAATTTGGCCTCTCAACAAATTGATCTGGAAAGAGCAGCAAATGAGCGAATTCCAACCGAATCAATGCAAGACATAAAACCAGGCCCCAAGCGTCCATACATACAACCAACTCTAAAACAACTATCACCTCCCACATCTGACGCAAAACATCACATATTAAATGAAAAACTTTTAAAGTTTATTTGCCATGCAAATCTGCCATTTTCAACGGTAGAAAACCATTATTTTTTAGAGTTCTTATCCGAGCTTCGACCAACCTACAAACCACCGAATCGTAAAGAAGTAGGGGGAAAGCAATTGGAGAATTTATATGACAAGCAGTTTGATGAGTTCAAATCCGAAATTCAAGGAAAAGTTGTAACCATAATGCAAGACGGATGGACAAGCCCGGCCAGGCAACAGGTCATTGCTCACAGCATCTTCGTAGAAAACCGAGTCCTCCTCTACAATGCCCATTCTATGGGTGAAGAGCAAAAGACATCTGAAAATTTACTAGCGCTGCTTATGAATTGTATAAATGGCTTGGAAGAAAACATGGAGGTGAAAGTTGTTGGTTGTGTCACGGACAACTGTGCTAGCATGCAAAAAATGCGTAGACTGCTTACTTTAGGACGACCGGATATAGCGTGTTATGGCTGTAATTCACATCTTCTTAACCTGGTAGGAAAAAAGTTCACTGATGACGAAATGAAGTCCCGTGTGGTGAAAGTACAAAACGTTTTTGCTAATCGGGATATTCCAAGGGCAGCCCTCATAAATCTTAAAGGAAAAATGCCCAAAATTCCTTGCGATGTGCGTTGGAATAGTCAAATAGACTGCTTTGAAAATTATATTGAAAACCACGCAAAGTATTTAGATATTTCACGACGACGAGACTTCCCAACTGATACATCCGCAAAAGAGGTAGTTACAATCATCCGTGATCCCCGTATGTTTGATGGCTTATTAAAGAGCATTGATTATCTTAAACCGATTGCCACATCTCTTGATTATGTAAGATTTTCTATTCATATGTTGATAATGATGGATAAATGTTCATAGCTATTGCGTAATATATCGTGTACAATTTCGTTCGAATTAATTTTTAGCTTCAGAGTAATACGGCAAGTGTCGCCGATGCTGTAGCTTCTTGGATACGAATTGCCAATGGTTTAGGACCAATTTCGGAGGATCACTATTTCAAGGAGCAAATTAATCTTGGGACTCCAGCAGTTTCCATTGCTGCCTACATACTTCATCCCAAATATAAGGGTAATACATGTTTGTGTATAATTTAGAAATGTTGCAGGTTTGTGTAATGTGTATGAAAATTTTTAAATAGGAGAAAACCTAAATACGGATCAACTTAACACCGGCAGGAACTACATTGAAAAAGCTGGAGCAATGTTTGTGGCAATAAGTATTGCATTGAAATCAAAAGATTTTACATTTTTTAGCAAGCATCTTTTATCTGAAGATGTTATTAACAACTTGGACCCTGTTGCTTGGTGGCGCGCAGCATCAAGTGACAACCCAACGAAAATACCAGAACGATTTGTAAAATTTGCTGAGAGCGTACTACGATTACCTGCTAGCAGTGCTGGAATTGAAAGGGATTTCTCAACTTTAAAAAATACTATTACTGATAAGAGGAATCATCTCTCAATTTCCAAAGCGGAGAAAATATGCTTTTTAAATAAACGTTTAAAGGAAATTGCAAAACATTAATTTGTAGGAGTCGGAGAATCCGTGACATCGTGTCTTTAATGAATTTTTGAAAGTGGAGGCGAGATTTTCTCCAGCGGTAGGATACCCTACCAGCCACGCAACATTCTCTTTAGCAACAGCAACTATCAATTCTAAATAAATAGTGATAGTTTAATAGGGTTTATTGTATATATCTTGCATGTCTTTTTGAAACTAGTATTAGTCGTGTCAAAAATTAATTTGCCTGTCTTAAAAATAATATACTGTATAATGTAATTTTATTGTATTGTATACAACTTGTCTAATTAACGAGAAAAATATTAATTTTTTTACAATGCGACATTGCATAGTTATTCATTGTTTTCCCCTTGTGGTTGCATTGTTACATACGGAATTACGATTATTTTGTGGGGCGTAAGTTCACTATATTTCAGTTTGTAGTTTCAATTTGCCCCAAAAAGCAAAAAAGCAAAAAAGCAAAAAAGCAGCTTTAAAATAAAATGCTTTTTTGATCAAAAAAGCAAAAAGCAAAGCAATTTGCTTTTGCTTCTGCCTACACTGATGATGAGTGCAACCACCCAGTATGCTAGAGAAGAGCTAGGGCAAGAGCCAAGGCTACTGTTACTTGCTTTCTAAATAATACTACACCGATCGGAATTATTATGATGATGATGGGGAGACTTATACCATTATGTTTATTGAACCTGTGGTGCCGTGCCGTCAGTGTTCATGTTGATATATTATATGCTACTACTATATACTATACTATATACGGGTTTTATAGTAGGTGCTTACATACTTTCATAAAATAATAAAATTGTTGTGTGGTAATATGCGGAATTATGTTTATGACCAAAGATCTAATTTTTCTGGGGATATCGTGAGATTAATCTAGAAATGACAGTAATATGCGTGACTAGTAATTAGATTTAATGGTAATTCAAGGGAATGAGGAATGAGAATATACACAACATTAATTCTTTAAAATTTCCATGAAGGGACATGTTATAGACACTTATATACAAACATATGCATACTATTTTTAAATTTGAAGGAACATCATTTTACATTACTACTGGAGTCGATGGGAAGTGATAGAGCAGTTTTATTATGGCAGACGACAGGGATGACTTTCATGTTCCCTTTCCCTCAGGAGCCACGCTACAGCGCCAAAGTGAATGTCAACCATCAATAAATGTTCTTGTTTGTTTAGACATTCACAGAGGGATTAAATGTGTACTCTAATTGCATTTAAATATCATGACACACTTCTCGCATACAAAGTCACCGTAATGAAAAAAAATGACCTTTTACTATCCGGTGGAGCCCAATTTAATGCATGCGCACTTGATTGTATATAATATATTGGTTTTGCTGTCGTTGTTATTGACTTTTTTCAATTTTTTTTGGCATGGGTGTGTGTTGTGCATGTCTAGGTTGCTGGTTTATTTGACACTCACACACACACACGGCATCATCATCATCATAGATAATAATATGTATAACCGCAATAATCTGAGGAGCCAAACTACCTTTAATAAGTCTCGCTCCTCGCAGCACCCATTGATTTTCTTGCTACAAAAATGAGATTTTAAAAGTCTGGCTATAGCTTTTTGTTCACACAAACTCATCATAAACATTTTCATGCTAAGAAGAAGATTCCCGCAGAGCAAGGTATCAAAATATGTCATAATTTTCCTATTACAAAAAAATGACCATGGTTTTTTTTGGTATGCATGCATGCATGCATAAGTTATTGTGGTGATGGTAAAGTGGAGGATGATGATGGGATATGGGTGTACATTACACTTTTTGGTAATAACAATACATACAAAAAAGTAAAAAGAACTAAAAGAAGTAGCATCAAAAAATATTTAGAGTGGGAGCACACAGTGTGCAATCATAAGCAGTCAGGTAATCCATAGAAAATGAAGATGGAACGTATGGTAATCAATCAGTAATCATCATAATCATATCTTTGAGAAATGCATTTGAAATATAAAAGACAAGTGAGCAGATACAACAACGTCGTGTGTAATACAGTATGCTATTACTATTATTATTATTATGCTACTACTTTTTCTACTCCTACAGCTACTTATTATAATTATAATATTTTTTTAGAGGTTTGAACAATCATAGCATTACTGGTTTAGACTCCTCTTCTAAATCTCTGGCAATATATGAGAAAATTAGTGTTAATTTGCATTTTTATCTTTCACAAAAAAAAACAACCCAATCTACTGTTCTTCTGGTAGTTGTAGTAGTATAGCTACTGGTGTGTAAATTCCAAGTATTTTCTGGTTGTGTTCAGGATGTTATATTGTTTCACGAATACAATCCAACCATTCAAGGATGACGGTTTATGATGTGATGGTTGGTAGTGATGAAGGGAAGAAAGTACAGCTCAACAACATCACGTAGTCATTTAATTAATTTAAAATTCCTTTCTATAATCACCCAAAAGTCATCTTCATTTCAAAAAGTCAAACTTGTTTAAGAAAATCATCATCGCAGCAAGTACATCATTTTTACATCTATAATAATAATTGCCAGGCCATATATAATATGCATCATGCATTTATAGCATAGTAGTACATGGACGTGTATATGTATTGGAAATTGAAAATACTAAAATGTTGTGAACTAATACGAGGTTTTGTTCTCTGCTGATGTATGTGCATTGAGCACCATCATCATCGTCGTCACAATCACAAAAAAAACAAGAATTTGAAACAATCAAAGGATAATCAATGTATTTTCGATGTACACATCATCTTTACTATTTTTTTCTTTCGGTAAACCAGTAGACATCTTATTAACCTTTTAAAACCGCAACTTTTTACGACGTCTCCTCCACCAACATCTTTCTATATATTGACTTTTTTTCTAGCAGCAATGTACACAATGCTTTTCAATGGCTCATAATAACGTTAAAAAATGAAATTAGTAATAAGGATTTTAAAAAGTCAGAGGATCCATTCAACTTTTCTTGAGTGAAGATGTAATAATTATTATCACGCATTCTATTTTCCCATCTCTCTACCGGTATATACATATAAGCTGATTTACACAAAATTCAAATAACACACACGAACATGTATACACATTACACATCATAATATGCATGCACAAAAGGATCTTACTATATAATATGTATGTATTTACAAAGACATGCGTATTGCGTAGTAAGTAGACGGGAAAGCACCTCAAAATGTGCTTTTAAAGAGAGATGGGTAGAGAAGAATAAGATGAAGAGAAAAAAAATCGTTAAAAGTGAAGAAGAGGAATTACTTTTTGTAAAGAAGCTGTTGTGTGGCATTCATCCGTAAGACATACGGTTAGCCAGGAGTGAGCTCGTGGTCGAAGATATTCAGGTAGCGTGGGAGACCAGCATTCAGGGCTCTTCCCACGCTTTTTGCCGACACCTGCGATCCTACACACACACACAACGCACTCCGGTACGGACGCCGAGTCGCCTTCGTCTTATATACTCTTTACTATATATGTTTACTCACACACACACTCACTAGAAAGAAAAATGCCTATGCACATTGAGCTGACGTAATACTTTGTACATGCTCACTATCAACACCAGGAACAATTCTTTATAAGAAGAAGGTATAGTGAAGAGATCTAAAATTATCTGCAGATGGGCTTGATAATATCCTTAAACGACTTCTTTTTACTTTTATATAATAACATGCAGTCTTTTGATCTTGCTTAGTAGGCACATGTACATATATATATGCATAATATATACCTACCACTACACGCTAATGTTTTAGGGTTGCTTGTATAAAGATGCAATCATAATAGTAATCCATTCAAATCATCTACAATAATACAATAATAAATAAATAAATGTTCCCGTGTGTAAAGCTCTATATATCTTTTGAAGGAATCTTAAAAGGCATCCTCTATCACCGATCATCTCGCTGCTGCTCCCCGGTGAATCCTTACAACAATGACTCGGAGCATCGGCAGTGGTTTAAAATCCGTGTGTGTGTGATGAGATGATGTTACATTCATAACTTGTTATTGTGCCGAATGCTGCTTGCATGTTTGTCTTTTCTTTTCATTCTCTCTCTCTCTCTTCAAGGCATACATAAAATATATATATAAGCGTAAGCATTATTATTAAGCATGCATACTTTCCCCTTTATACTTACACTTACGATACTGCGCTCACATTTTTAGTTAATAGCCCAGCATGCTCACTCTCTCACATCCCATTATCATTTACATCGATTTTGTCTAAACTTTTTCAGCTACTGGTTTATTATATCATGGTGCTATTATCTTTACCACTCCACTCCTTAACCATTATGATCGTCGTCATCATCATCATCTTTATGAAAAAGAAACCGAAAATGCTCTTTTTTTGTTTCTTGTCTTCATCTTCATGTTGATCTTTTATTTTGTGACGATGATGATAAGGATTATTGAGCAGAGATTTTATCAGGGATACTCCCAATTTATAAGCCAATTAACAATGATTAAATTACATAATGGTTTCTATGATGGTAATTGTAATTACAGAAGCTGTGTAAATGCTGTCATTACTATTATTTCTAGAAAAATATGCTCTGTTTGAAGGGATTCGTGTCTGTGCATTAAATACACTTTTATTTGTCAATTATCGCATCAACGGATACATTAAAGCGGAATCATATATCCAGCCAGCCAAGCCTTGACTTTTAACTTGAATAATGCATCTCTGCAGTGTGAACTGCACAGGAGTATTATTTAAGTCTAAGACAATAATATGTATGTAATAAAATATCGAGTCAGTCTGCTCCAACATAATTGACCATGTTTACCAAACAGAGGTTTCCTTTTTCTACACTGTAGTACAACAGTCTGCTACTATACAGAGCGCGTTAAGCCAATATATTAGGAAGAATAAGAAAAGTGCCGCCGACACGGTGGCACTTGCAGCAGTTAGCACAATTTATAGACATTTTTATCACTGTAAAATGCTTAGATTATTATTATACCATCCGTCTGTCCAGCCAGTCTACATTGGGAATTGCCCATTATCTTTACCGGATTTCATCACTGACCGTCATTATCATTATCACCAGCCAAGCAGCAGCAGTCCAATATTTTGTACTCTATGGGTGAACTCTTTAAAATCCCAACAAAAGTCACAAGAAGTGGATTGAGTGGGGAGAGACCAATCAGAAACAAAACAACAAAATATATTACAATTATTATTGCTGATCCCAGAACCACCGCAGCAATAATGCTACCGCATATGCATGTATGCATGTATTATTCACTTTCGGCGGTGTGCTCAATAAGATAAAATAAGCTCATATTGACTTCACTTGATTATATGTGTTAAAGCAAAGTAATGGATTCAGGAGCCTCCCTGTTAATATGTAATGGTAACTGGAGCTAACTTTTATAGCTTGTGTGCAGGTATACGAGCTATAAGCACCTTATTAGACAGGTATACTTTGCAAGTCTCGACACTCGACTGGCACCACTACCATACCATACCATACCATCACCACTCAACGGAAGGAGTGTCTCTTGTGTCTGTATTTATTTTACGGTTATCGTCGGTTCGCAATTTACCCTTTGCAATATATGTTTACAATAAGAAGCATGCTTATTTTTTCACGGTAAAAAAGGTGAGCGATTGAAAATTGAAGGTGGTATTTTATCCTTTTTCCTCATTGTTTCTTGGCAGACAGGGATGATTACAAATCATTTAAAACCCTATTAAGTATTGAGAGTGTGCACTATGTATGTAATGATGTACGAGAGTATTGAGCTTTCACTGCTGCTGCTTGTTGAACAAAGTGTATAACACGCCTTGCCACTTGTTTATAAAAAGAAGTAAAGAAGGTAGGTCTCAGAGCTTCTGCCGTGTTGAAGGAATAAAAAACGATACAAAATTACTACTTTTATGACACTTTGGTAAAGCCTTCCTTTTTTATCGTTTTGACTTGTTGGCTGGTAGAGTACAATGGCTTTTCAAGTGAAATATACGGGCAGCAGACAAGGATGACTTGGGTGTTATTTCCTTTTGATGAAATTCATGTTTTTTGTCTTTACGAAACAAAGGTTTTACCGAGAGGAAACATTTTATAGTTTGCCAATTCATACTTTTCCATTTTTTATGCTTATATTCTTCCATGTTTCGCATTGCCCCGAAATAGTATTTAACATGATTTGATTATGATCCTTGGTAGACAATACATTCCTTTTTCCAACTATACAATAATGCAATGTCTATGAATTAAGTAGAACAAGGTATGCAATATAGGAATTTAAAAAACAATTTACATGTTAAAAATGGGTAGAGAGTTTGTCACGTAGCCTCTTTTTACAACATAAGTAGTAAGCAAAAAGGGTTCAAATAAAACGTTTTATAGGGACATTGCTGGAAAGACTAAAAAATGTGTGTGTGTGTGTGTGTGTGTGTGGTATGACATGATGACTAACTTTTTTTTATCAAAGTCATAATAAAGCTTTAAAATGCTTAACCAGAAATAGCCCAGAATGAACAATAAGCATGTGACAAAAAAAGGATTTACTTTACAGCACTTTCTATAAAGTACCTATTCATTACTACTACTGGCGTGTCAAGTAATAAACAACATAAAAAATACAATTAAAAAAATGATGACATTGCTCACTGTTATATATTTTTGTACTTTTTCATGAACAACTCTGCAGCTCATTTTTCTTTTCTTATTTTACTTTAACAGCTACATATAAACAAAGTATAGTAAATGTGTGTAAAGAAAGGAGAATCGTAAAAGATAAATTTCTTAGATAAAAATTGATATACCACCACACGTGTTTGCGTTTGTACTGCACTCATCACCGCCACCATCGTCGCAAAAAAATATTTTTTCTTCTTTGTGCAAAAGTTTATAGTAATTTCTCCATATTATATTATATATACTTCGTGGTATAGATATGTATTATAGGGTGAAAGATGAGATGACAAATGACCTTTAATGTGTTGCTGAAAATGCCAAATTTCTTTATTGCTGTTGGAAATTGTAAACATTGGAGCGTGGGACGAATGGCAAATCATCGCTCTCATACTCTCATGTTTCTATTACTCATAAATATAAATAGTCAATAGGGGGAAAGAAAGACAATACTAGAAACTCTGTGCAAAAAAAGCATATAAACATGTAAATATATGGGTATTATGTGAATATAACAAATGTTTTGGTTGTATGCGCGTAAAAATAGTGCAAGTTGGTAAGAAAGACAATCTGTCTAGTCTGCAAGTTGCACATAACTTCCGATATAAATCTGTAAGTTGTTGAGAGATAAATGTAGTATGAACACTATGAACCTTCCTATATACATTTTTTTTACTGAACATATGTGTGCCAAATGTATATAAGCATACATATTATATTATTATGTGTAGTACATGTACCTATTATACATCACGAGATGATTACTCACAATGGAGAATTAAAAGATTTTTGCCATTATGTAAGATTACCTATATAAAACAAGCACACTTCTTATATACACTGGCGATGATGATGGTATGATGAAAAAACACATTGAAAAGATGAGTAATGCTTCACTCGTCAAAGTTGTCATTCCTCCTCTCTGCTCGTAAAACTTAACTTTTTTTTTCTCTCTCTCTCGCAGCAAGTATTTAAATGACAGGGATGTACCTAATAATAAAATAATCTTAATAAACTACGTTCGCACATGGCATATGGCATGATGTATACATTATTATTTTTTAAATGAAGGCGTAATTTGTGTGTGAGAACGCAACCTTTTGATCTACTCTCCTATTTTTCTGGAACTTATTCGGATTTGTGTGTGTGGCCTTTACCCTCACTCATCAATATTACCAAACTTTAAAGTTGTGAAATGTTTTTTAATACGTGGTACGTACACTTACGCATATTATATTATGCTTGTGCGCAAATTATGCTTGTGCGCAAATTATGCTTGTTGGTCGGAACAAACAATCAATGACCCGTAAATTTATTTATGCTCTCGTGCGACTTGTTTTGTTCCAGGTTGCAGAGATTTGTATTAAGAAATTTTAAATAACAAGAGCCAAGTGATGAAATTATATGTTAATGACGATGATGAAGAAATTAAGATTTTTACTGCAAATTAAAGAATGAACGTGTTTAATCACTCCGTTTTCCTGACTTACGTGATCTAAACCTTTTCCACAAACGTATATTTTGGTGGGGTAACTTGAAAATATGTTGTTGATATTAAAATTTGGCCATTAAATATAAATATCTACATACGTCGTATAAAATGGATAAAATGCTGAAACGTCAGTAGAATCATAGGTAAAATGCAGCGTAATTATTTATCATCACGCGGTTTGTTTTACAGCAAATATAGTTGAATGACCAAAGCCAAGGACTGAG
>JAITYZ010001149.1:0-10090 GCA_027744595.1 Paronellides praefectus
GTGTATAATATGCTACTACACTACTCACTTTATATAAATGCTCTACATGTTATTTTTATACTTTCACCACCACATTCTTTTGTTTGCACTGTGCATCTCTTCTTTCCGCCTTCATCTGTCAAATTTGGTTTTTTTTTGGAAGAAAAGCTCTTTTAGCTTGTAAAAAGAGTAAACAAAAAAGGGAGTAGATTTTTTTCTTAAGAGATGTTTGTTGGCTTGCCTTAAAGTAATTGCATTCACACATGTTGTGCAGCAGTACATACCGTGTAAAATGTGACACAAGTAATGTACAAGTTTACTGCTCCCCATACTTTCCCTTTGGGGTATAATTATGTAACCAGAATCTGTGAGCTTTACTGCTCATATATCAAAAAAAGAGTCTTTATAGTTGGAGTAATGTGGGAAAGCTGAGTCCATTGTATTACATCTCATGTGAGTGATGTAGCATCTAGCGACGCGACGGCGGCGAAAAATAAAACTGTTATGCAATCGAAGTGTAGTATTGTAGCGCAGGGCACATATATATTTTTTATACACATATCGCCATTCAGACAAAAGGGGTATGCTAGTTGAAAAGACTATTTATTTTATCTTGACATCCATCAAGCCATTCTTTTATAATATGCACCTTGTACCCTAATAAAGTGACATGATTAGAAGATTAGAACTCCCGGCACTAAATTACATAGGTAACTGAATTAATAAAAAAAGTTACTCAAATTGATATTTAGGGTGGATAACATACATATTTTATGCAATTTTATTTAGTTCAAATCAAATTGTCGTTTTTGAGGGAAAATTGAAATTGAAATGGGATATGATTTTTTTGTCAAATATCTACAATAGATTGCTTATTTATTTATTTTGAAACACCAAAATTCCGTTCCATTGAAAAAAATATATAAATAAATATAAATTTGTACCTACGCATTTTATTGTGCAAAATAAAACAAAATAATTTAATAGTTTGCTATCGTGCTCCCAATAAGAAAAATTGAGAGAAAATGTCAAAATGCTTTTATGTAGCCTCGTCGCCGTCAGTATTTGTACAACTCGCTACTTACAATTCATAGCACACACCTGACAATCTGGAACGTTTTTTATTAAAATGGATTGATTCGGTAATAGCTACTTTCTGTTTTTGTGGACCCATGTATAGTAGAGGGAGGTATGTAAGAACGAGTTAATAATTGATGATATCGATATATCAGATAAGGTTATAGGGATGTATGTGTGCTCATGTAAGTATAAACACACACACTTTTTTTTAGAATGAGTTTCTCGTCTCAACTTTCACTTTGAAGTCGTGAAAATTTCATCTCATGTTGGGAAAAAAAATTCATACATTTTTCCTTCATTCATTCCCACTCACAAAAAATCAGACAGACAGACAGCAACATAACATAGAGAGTAGCATCTCTGTATGCCTCCGGCACAAACATTTTTATGTGCACGTTTTTCTCTCTCTCTCTTCTCTCTGTAAATTGCAATATCACAAAATAGTACTACCCTTTTGCCATACATAAATGGCCAAAAAACGGTCCAAATCTATTTAACTGAAAGGAAAAAAGACAGTAAAATGCTTTTTTTTCTTCGTTATATTTTTTTCTTGAATGAATTCCTATTACAGCACAGCAGTAGCAATAGTAATGCTGTCAGAAGATTACTGAATGAACGACACATGCACACAAACTTAAAACTTTTTTTTCTTAGACGCGCGCTCTGACTCTCTCTCCGGACGAAAATAGAAATGCTTACTTTTCCTTGTCTTATTTTCTTTCTCTCCTTTTTCCCATCTTCCTCTTTTGGACCAAAACATATGTGTCTACACACTTTGTATATTATCAACTATGTATACATAGCTACATAAAGACATGGACTGTGTGTTATTCCATACTTATCTCTCACTTAAATTTCCCATTTTCTACACCAGCCCAAGAAACAAAACAGAGAGTTGGGTGTGTGTCTGTGTATTAACGAATTTTTTTTAACAGCAAAGTGAAAAAAGGAGTTGTGCTGAGATGCATTCTAACTAAGTTGGTCGAGACTCTCTCTCTCTCTCTCTCAAACTTTTTTTTTCTATGATACTCTATAAAAACGTCACGTTTGTTGAAAAACACTGTAAAATTAAGCGTTTTCCCCACGGAGAGAGACAAGAGTTTATACTTTACTTACTCACTCCTCTTAACTTACTCTTTTTCCTTTTTGTTTACCTACCTGAGACGGAGTAGTAGTGGTCGTCCTTGTTCAAATGAGTCTATGTAGATGTTAGGCATCTACAATCTACACTAAGTTGAGTTGTTCATGAAAAGCAAATTCCTAAAAAAACTGGATATACCTATAATAAAACATAGCTACACGTTTTTATAGAGCTGTGAGCTAAAATTGCAAGCAAAGTTGTTGTTGTTGTTTTAAGTGGGAAAAAATAATGATACAAAAAAAATAAGTAGTTAGAGAAAAAGCAATGTAAAATGTTTTTAAACGTGTTTTTTTTGCTCAACAAAATATTCCGACTTGACTTGACTTATCTATTCCAGACATGTATTTCAAGTTAATGTCGTTCAAAGGAAAAGTAACTTTCTCTTCTTCTTCTTACATTTAACTTGGTTGTGTATATATTTGGGTCATTGTAAGACTCCTTTCCTTTACACCTTTCTAGACTTGCGTCTCAATTTTTAAAGCAAAACAAACTTATGTTTCGTTTAAAAAAATGTAGTCCTTTTCTACCTGGAGCTCCTGGTTAACCAACTAATTATACTAAAAAACATGCAATAACATCTTAACATGGAAATATACAAACACAAGGCTAATTAAGAAAATGGACAAGAAAAAGGGTTACAAGTTTATAACGAAACAATTCTTAGCGCCATGAATGAAAATGGACCATTTTTGTACACTTTTTTAAAATAGAAAATAAGATGAAGAGAAGAAGAAAATCATTTCAAACTGTAAGGGAAGGAGTAACAAAAAATATAGGGATATTTTTAAAAGCACTTTTTACGTACACATCGTTACATTATTGCGCGTTGAATTTTCAGCTTCTTCAACACAACAGGAGTAATAATGTGTAGCTCTCAAGTAAACAGAAAGTGTAGGGATAGAGACAAGTATACTTGCTTGTGTGTGTATCTTTTTTGAATAACATGGGGAAAAAATTGAAATATGTAAGTACGGTTTGTTTACAACGGCAAACGCAGAGCGGAAGCAGCAAGAGCAGTCAACTTTTACTGCCTCTTCTTCGCAAACTAAACTCACTTTCCTTCCTTCTTTTTTTCACATTTCTCTGGACTTACAGTAATGTGCTCTATATAAATAAACCTTATTATTACCATTGTTATGTATGAACCCATACATGCACTTTACTCAACTCACAATTTATATACTGCTCTATACTTATAATAGGAATACATATAGCTACATGTTCATTGTAACTAAAACAAACATAACAGCAAAACACACTTCATGTTTGCTCTTTATTATTTGGGGAACATATAGGCATCGGCATATAGTACGCTTTGTTTTGAATTTTTCCACTTGTTCTTAGACAACAACGTTTTTTTTGTGTTTACAGTAGTCATTTCATTGCCTACAAGATAACTTTTTATTCTTGTAAAATTTCTACTTATTATACGCTCAACAATTTTTTTGTGAGGTTGTTGCTTTTTTTCTGTTTTTTTTGTTGTACGAAAAAAAATATGACAAAGGGTAATAAATTGTAGTATACTTGTAGCAGTGGTTTTTGGTTTGTAATAGCAGAGGGTTCTTTGGTAATATGCCCGAAAGACATTATCCCAAACTTACCAAAAAATGTTTAAGTTCAGTACCTCTGCACATTCGCAATCAAAAATGGAGGGAACCATATTCAACCCGGATTTATTTCGGATTTTGTAGCTTTTGGGATATGATTTTTCGTATTGTTTCTGCACAACGTGCCATTAACTGCTTTTATACTTTTGTTGCTTCTCCGCTTCCTTTTCTTGTCTTTTCTCTGCTGCTATTATTTTTATTCTCTCTTCAGTAAAGTCAAGATTGAAACCAGTTTCCTTGTTTGCAGCTCCAATTTTTCATAGAAAGTTAAATGACATTGTGATGATGATACATGTAGAAAAACGCAATAATAGCAGCAACTTAAAAAAGAAAGCCAAGTACATTTTTACTCATACCAAAAAACCACGTACTTTATCGTAGAACACCACAACAGGAAGGCATTAAAAATGAGAAAAAAAATATGTGTGTGAAATGATGAAAAGAATAAGAGACAGTTTTGAATTAAATGATCCTGCTTTACTCATACATCCACTCTTAAACTTTTCCTGCTTCCCTTTCCTCCAGTAATTTAAAAAAAAAATAGAATTTCCGTTTTTTCTGATTTTTTCTCTATAGCATGTGTTTCATAGACAAGCTACTTATAAATGAAAAAAATTCTACTTTTTTTCACTGATATTTATGTAAATTCAAAATCCTTGCATAATATTGAATGCATCTCTCGAACATATCTACGTTTTAAGGAATTAAATGAGGAAAAGCTAAAAAAGGAAAGTTGAGGGAAGGAAAAGGATTAGAGATTCTTTGGTTGACTAGTAATTTTTTGCATAATAAATAAAAATGTGAAATGATGAAAAGAATAAGAGACAGTTTTGAATTAAATGATCCTGCTTTACTCATACATCCACTCTTAAACTTTTCCTGCTTCCCTTTCCTCCAGTAATTTAAAAAAAATAGAATCTCATTTTCCATTTTTTCTGATATTTTTTTTCCTCTAGTAGCATGTGTTTCATAGACAATAAGCTACTTACAATGAAAAAATTCTACTTTTTTCACTGATATTTATGTAAATTCAAAATCCTTGCATAATATTGAATGCATCTCTCAAACATATATCTACATTTTAAGGAATTACATGAGGAAAAGATACAAAAGGAAAGTTGAGGGAAGGAAAAGGATTAGAGATTCTTTGGTTGACTAGTAATTTTTTGCATAATAAATAAAAAGACTGAATAGTCGTTCCTGTTGCTGATAATGATAACATATAAAATTCAAAATGTTGATATGTGGGTAACTTCAATATTGAGAATGTACATCCCTATTGTACATCTGTATGATAAGGTGTAGTTATAAGTTACCTGCCTTTCAATGGATTGTAGACATTTCCCGGATTTTGTATTCTTTCTCTTTAAAAAAGGGAATACATATGACTCGTATGATATGAGGAGGCAAACGAGCGGAAAGAAAGTAATAATCGAGACCAAACTTGGTGTACATTCTCATCATTTCTCGTTGATTCGTTATAAGTTTGGTTGCTAGTAGTGGAAAAGGATCAGGAAAGGAAAGACTGCAGACAATTATTATGAAGATGATGGGAAAGCTAGATAGAGCCGAACAAGCAAAAAAAAATATAGTAAGCAGGAGAATATGATGAGAGAAAGTGAAGAGGAACGATATTTGATGGTGATGACAAAATTGTATCCTGCAAGTTGAGGAAGGGCTTAATAGCATGTTATAGCAGCAGAAAAGGAAAAGGAGACAAAAAATACAGTCAAGTGGTTTGGCTTCCTTTGAAGAAAAAAATATATATGATTCAAGTTACTAGAGTCACTTGGTTTTTTTTGGCTGGTAGGTTGATACCATTAAATGTACTTTACTATGAGTTGTGGAAGCTGGCAAGGGGAAAAAATGAAAGAAACCTTATCATATTTATGTATGTATGTATGTACATATATTTGTGCAGTGTAACATGAGAGTAATGATATCCAAAAGATCCAGTTCATAATATCATCTACTTAACTTCTTTTTCCCCTTCTCTCTTGTTTTACTGTTTCTTGTTGCAAAAAACTGATAATGATGAGCTGCGAGCAAAAAAAAAGAAAGTGTTTCATTCGACAAAAAAAAATTTCATCTACTACAACACAGCAGAGTATATTTAATTGCATCAAGAAAAGTAGACAAAAGTGTAAAAATAATGGAGAATAAGAAAAGAGGAAGTTAAAAAAAGTCATTTCCTTTATTCCTTTTTTTGTCGTGTACACATTTATTATTATTTTTGCCCAGATAAAAAATGTATCACTGGAACATTGTACTACATTTTTTTTGTGCACTATATTTTTTTGCCTTTTTTGTGGGATTATGTCACAAACAAAAGTAAAAAAGTAGCCTGATTATTGCGTCGTAAGGCTCTGCTAACATCGTTAACATTTTCATTAGCTTTGAACTTTTTTGTAGTTCGCCAGCACAGTTAATTCATTTGCGCCTTTCATGCCTACAATTTCGCTTTCGCGAATTCATTGTTTTTCTTTTTCGCGAATTTCTTTTTATGGGATTATGTACAGGTGCATAACGCGGGTGTAGAGAGTCGAATTGTTGAAACGCTCCATATTTCTATTTTTAAGTATTGAAGGAAATTCTTGTTTGTTCCTCTTGTCTTTTTTTGGACTTTTGGTTTATTATCATCAGATTTTGAGTAATGAGTTGTTACTCTGTCGCGCGGTGTTAATACACGCATCAGCTAATAAAAAAGTATTTTTTACACCCACGTCCAACTCATTGTACCAAGTTTACAAACAAACAATCTTTCTTACAACTTAATTTTATGTTGTGTTGTATTGCGTTGTGAATTCTGATAAAACTCGGGCAGAAGGTAGAAAAAAATTGCGTTTCGCTTTGTTTTTCTGCGCCTTGTTAATCTCAGTTCCACACTCCACGACACAGTCTTATTTTTTTTACGACTTACCGTGAAAAGTTTCACATTCTCAAAAGGGGCAGCTTTTGAGCTGATGATAGACTTGGCATTTCGTTGAGATTACATGCCTACTTCCTCCTCAAAAAATGATGTATAAATACTCCAAATTTTTGCAAATATTGCATACATGCTTCACTTTTTTTTGGCAGTAATGATGTTATTTTGAATTGTAGAAGACGTAGAATAATAACCAACGTTTTTGTTTATCGCAAGCTTGCATCTTTGTCGCTGACACGGCGTCATTTCCAATGTCTGTCAACGACTGACTGTCAATTAAATGGCTTTTTTCCTACAACAAGCAGTTGTTCTTGCTGTTATCCGTACTTTTTTGCCAATGCGCACTCCACACCACTTTCTACTGCTGCTATACTCTCATGATGATATGTTACTCTTATTATGATGAAAGGGAAAAGGTTAGAAAAATATGACATTTTAACAGCAAAAACGGATGACTAATGATACAATTCTTCTTTTTTGTCTCTTGTGTAACTTGTGTACAATGTTGTGTTGTGCTAGGTTATAATAGCTCATCATATCAGAAAAAACACCCATAAAAAAGCCGAGCAGAATTGTAGTCCTATAAATACATAGACTGTTGCACATCTTCCGGTTAAAAAAAATTTGTGCACTCATCATATCTTCTTGCGCCACCACCATCTTCTGCTGTTGTTGTTTTTGAGACTATATATTTTCTTTCCGACTATGTAAGCCGAGAGGACATAAAAAAAGAAGAAAAGAAATGGTGTAATTGAACAACATCTTCTGTCTTATTGCTACTTTCAGCTCATTTCACCATGGTACGTGCTATTAAATAAAAAAACACACACTCAAAACAACCCACACACATGGGCATACACACATGCAGAGAGAAGCAAAAACGACTGAACAATGTGGATTATTAAATGGGAAAAAAGGGCTGTGTTTATACTCCATTATTAAGGCGGCTGCTATACTTTTACTCGGCTGTTTGGTTGTGTGTGCGTCTCTTGGTTGATGTGATGAGCCGTAGAGAAGAACAACACGACTCTTATTTTCTTTAATGCTTCAAAAATGACAAACTTAAGTAGCTTTTCCTGTTCTTCTCCTTTTTTCCATTGCAAACTTGTGTCTTGAAATAATAGAATGTCTTTTATATAAATAGGTAAACTATATATTTGGCCTATATATAAAAAAATATATATCCTACGTCCATTTTCTACACATGAGACAGTGTGGAATGAGATTAAGAAACTGCGAGTCCAAAAACTTCAATAATATACATTATGTTACGTACGTAGTACTCTCTCTCTCTGAGTGCATTTACAAGAATAGCAGTTTGAAGTCTCGCTAGTGTGCTTTGATGGCTGATAGGATGGAGCAAGGAGCAAAGGAGTGTACGGTGCAGTGTCGTCGTCGCACTTATTTTTTTCTGGTCTGTTTTTTTTAGTTGATAGCATTGATGTTTTTATGGGATTTGTTCTGGATGAAAATGGAAAGAGAGAGAGAGAGAAAAGTGGAGAACAAGTATAAATTGTGTGGATCCGTTTTGTCTTAAAGACAATGACAGAAAGGAGAAAAAGTACAGAAAAAAACTTTCTTTCCTCATGTCAAAGTCCCATTGATGCTCTTCAATTATTAATAATAATAATAATAAAAACAGAAGGGGAAAATAGGAAATTTACCGTGTTCTTCTAGAACATTTGACATTTTCTTTATCATTCCTTTCTAGAATTGGTGTGTGGTTATATATTATTAATAAGAATATATATTTGGTATGGATATAAATACTTATGGGAAATGTAATTTAAGGGATATGTTTTTTTAGATAGGTATATATTTGATTTACCAATTTCAAGCACATCCACAGTGATGAAAAAGGTCAATACTATAATAATATTTTCTGCTTTATCCATAATTCATCTTTTCAATTCTGCTGCTAAATCCTACTGCTACTACACTCAAAAGAGCACACAGACACATCCAAGCTTTCAACGGAAGAGGAAAGTCTAAGAAAAGTCTAAAAAGTCAAGCAGAGGGAGAGAGAGAGAGAGAGAAAGATGTGACTGAGCATTTAAATGATGAAATTATTTTTTTCTGCAGGCAATATACATACCTACATATGAATACCGTATATTCTCTTATGTAAGCCCAGCTTTTATTTGCAAAGGCCCCTATATCTGTAATGGTTTACTGCATAAACCTGTAATGTTGAAACTCTCGGCTTATATTGGAGACCCGGCTTTTATTGGAGGAAATACGGTATATGCAATTTTCTCGAGTATATGGACTTGTATGAAATGTATAATGTAAATACTAGGCACTTTCCTATAATATAAAAGGTTATACACGAAGAATGAATCAATCAATGAGACAGATGTAGGCTATCCCGGGATGAAGGATTCCAAACTAAAATCCTCAACTTCGTTTTTTAGCTTTGAACTGCTCATTTTGTATTAAGTTGGGCATAAAATGGCTCATCCTTTAAAAAAAAATATATTATGAGCACACCATATATTACCAACGTATTTATAGTATTGCTGGTCGTCACTCTTTTTATCCAAATACATTTTTTTTATATTTGCCGTAACGTCTATTTGCACAGTAGAATCAAGTCAAAAGAGAGAACACAAAGTCAAAGGAAGTCAAGTAATCATCCAAAAGCTTCCGAATATTCATTTATAACCTTTGATATTTAAGGAAAACCTGGGTAAAATTTCATGCATGCATTTTTAGCTCGCATTAATAAGGCAGCACACAACGCCGCATTAGTAGACCAGGTCAGACCATTTTATCATTCCCTCATTTTGGAATGAATTAAATATTAAAAATTCTTTCATTTTTTTCCATATCTCCATTTTTTCCCTTCCGTCCTGCGGCTATCCACGCACATAATTTTTATTCTGGAATTTTCCGTGAAGACATTACTGTAATATGCTTGCTTGCTTTTTGCTCCTACGCTAATGCGCATTATTATTTTTTCCCCTTTAACGACGACACACATAAAATAATAAAATCTTAACAATAATATCCCTTTCTTTTGGACCTACATGTATGTATGCATGTCTTGCAATCTGCTAACCCTTTTTTTCTCCGGAAAGGAAGGAAAGTGCACATCTGGCTCATAAAAATGAAAAATTACATATACCAATTTTATTGGTTTCACCTACAGTATATATGAAGGAAAGGGAAGATGCATAAATTTTTGTAAAGGCGTCCTAGTCGTCGCATGAGGAATTATATTATTGGAAAGCAGTATTTTTTTGTATCTTAAGCCATTATCCAAAAAAAACGCTTACTCTTTTGCCAGATAAGACAGGAGTGAACAGTCTAGACTTTTCTAATGTGATAAGTTGGAAAACGCTCTGAAATAAGTAT
>JAITYZ010001150.1:0-14005 GCA_027744595.1 Paronellides praefectus
TAAAAATTATTCGAGCCAATTTTCTTCTTGTAATTTTATAATGGAGTTCAACCAGGAGCTACTTCTGCTATGTAAGTAAATGCCTATTTATGCATGCCAAAAAAAGTAATGAGTAAAATGTATTTGATATTATATTTTTCCTCTCCCTCCACTCAACTCTCTGTTTTCCCATTTGCATTCACCATTCTCATCTTGTTGTTGTCATACGCAAGCATGAAGTATCATTTTTATAGACCACAAAACAAGAAGTTGATTAGATCATTTTATGTACGTTTTCAGCATCCTTAATATTCACTCGCTCGTGTATAAATTATTTCCTTACTGCTAATACGCTCTCTGCTGTTTGTATACTCTCCTTTATGTCATGACTATTTAAAGGTTGTCAATTGGGGAGATAAATCCCTATTATGCAAATTGTCCCATGTTTGTAGACATGCCATGTGGGCGAATTCAAACCGGACAAAATACATAAATTAGGTACTCTTTATTCGCGAATCATATTAGCATTGAAATAGTAAATACATTTGTGATTCTTTTTTTTTTTTTTAAATACTATTTATATTTATTGTAAAGCGGAGAAGAGTTTTATAGAAAATGGAGATAAATATTGAATAGAAAAAAAAGCTGGAAGAAAATTTTGTCACACAACACATCATTGTTTATTACATATACCTACGTATTATTCTGGTCTAATTCGGCCTGTGTGGTGGTTTGCAAAAAAATATAAACTGTCTCGTTCCTTTTATCAACAAAGTATATGTGTAGGTATATCTACCCATGTATACCTAAAAAACAATAGCTTTTTTGTCATTAATTTTCTCAGTTTCAGTCTGTTTATGTCATGTAGTGTTTTTTTTGCTATGATGATACTTTTCCCTCGTTTCTTCGTGTGATTGATAGGTTTTTTTTGTTGGGAGAAGCGTGTTTTGGGTCAGTTTTTGCATGGATAAAGTCAGTGTCTCTCTGGATAATTTATCTTGTGTGCCCATATAACTTTTATATGGAGTGTAACGAAAAGGAAAATGGTGTGACTTTTTATACACTGTAGCTATTGTGTGTTGGCGTTATGTGGGACATCCAACAACACCAGCAAAAAATATTTCTTTTTTTGCAAGGATCGCTGCTGAATTTGATGGATTTGTATAATTTACCGTAGGAAATAACAAAATGATTTTACTTTACAGCTCTGTTGTTTTATAGCCTTCATTTATCAAAATGAAACTTATCATTAGTGGCATGATATTTTATACATATAGCTACACATATATGCATGACTATAATATGTTGTAAATACATGTGACGATAAATGTATGTATGTACATTCATTTTCTTTGTAACAAAAAAAAGAACAGCAACACCACAGCCATCATCAACACACCAAATACTTTTTAAAAATCAATAATGACAGAGTATAACTAACTGTTGTTCAATAATATTTTAGAAGGTCCGAGGCCATTCCGCATAAATTATGAAAATATGGTTGGATGCACTATTAAAAAACGGGCTTATATCATCCACATACCTAATACATAATAAAATAGACAAACACGTAGGTATATAGCATTTTACTTTCTGTAGAATAGCCACACTTTTTGTCCCTATCTGTCTGTAAAATTTATGTTGTAGCATACCTGTATCTCTTTGTAAATATTATTGATTTTGATGATTATTGTGGTTAACCAAGGAACGTTTGTTGTGAAAAAAACTGTCTGCTGCTTGAAGTGAAATATTAAAAAGAATAGAAAGAGTGTCATGCATACGGGCTAGTAGTCTTGTGAACATGTACATAAGTTTGCCTTGTGGTGTTACAAAAATATTAATGAATGGATGAATGGAGTGGTTCACTTGACTAGACAAAGTTATTATCCTCCATATAGTAGATATGCACCTACTTGCCTGCACCCACTTCCCACACTTGTTATAACATTTTGTTTTTTTCCACATGTTCACCTGAAACTGGATAAAAAGTAGTGCAACATAATCCTGTTGTGTGTAGAAATGGCTAATTACGTAGTTGTACATTATTACATTACATCACATTTGCTAATTATAACCCAGCATGGGTCCTCATAAATTGTGCACATATTTAAAAAAAAAAAATATATATATGTATCTCTTGACCATAGTTTTATTGTTTGCAAGGCAGTCAATAATAATATGCCTAATCATTGTTGAAATAAATAAAAAATGTGCAAAAGAACATGAACTGTAAATGTCATTAAGTCAAACCACCAAAAAAAATTATGACCATTTGTGTAACCTTATTACTTTTATATGTGTTTGTTTTACTAATCAGCTTCATTATATGATTATATAACATTGTACGTACAGCCAGTCAAGGAGGCATAGTGCCAAGCCAAGGTTGCGGTTTTCCGCTAGCAAACAGCTTGTTAAAAAAAGCGCAAAACTTGGCTTGTAAAACATTGTCAATTGTCGAGACGCTTGTACATGGTCTACTTTGTGACACTTTTGGACCAAATAAATCCAATGTCACACAATGCATACAACACAAGGTCACAAGTAGGACATGCTATTTTTTTAACAAAAGTAAAACTCTCTGGGGAGAGAAGATAAAAAATGCACAACCAGGTAGGGCCCCTCTTGTTCCTCTCTAAGATCTCTAGATTTACAGATATTTGTTGTATGGGAGCAAGAAGAAAACACATTTTCCAAACAATTTTCTTCTCCTTATTTGGCGAAACTTAAAAAAATACAAATGCTAAAGATTATATACCTATGTTACTAATGGAATACTTTGATGAAAAAGTCAAACAGTTTTTTTTCACTAAAAACCAGACGGCAGAAAATCATAGGAATTACGTATATATCTACCTATATAAGAAGATAAATGCTTGATGTTTTATGGTAGAATGAGATTTTGTATTATTGATATTTTGCTTTTGAAATAAGTTGCACAAACAATTTGTCACAAAAGATGAGATCAAATGGAATAATAGTAGATCATTCAAGCGTGATTGTCAATGTGAGGAGAGAGTGCAGTGGATGATGATGCAGGGAAACTGGGTCTTCAAGGGCAAGAGTAGAGGAGAAAGGCAAAAGGTAATAAAAGCAAAGTGCTCATCTGCCGAATATATATATGGGCCCCAGTGACTAGTGAGTTATTTATCTTTGGCTTACTCAACAAACGTCTCAAGCTTTGTGTACTTTATTTGAGCCATCTTTCTTTATCGATCTATCCTAAAGAAAAGACATGCCACACAGGCGCCCGGATAAAGAGCACATGCATTTTTATTTGTCTAGTAGGTATCGTTATTATCATTTTGCGAAATTACACCTCTCTACACTCTTATCCTCTTTGTTTCTTTAACTTTTTTTTCTGCGAAGATCCTCTCCGACAGTCTTACTAACCTTTTGTGGTTGAGTCGCGCGGCTACTACTGGGGACAAAAAAATACCTGGAATAGCAGCAGATACTATACTTCCATTACTCCACATGTATACTATTACAACAATAATAAAAACTTATATACACTCTGTGTATTAGTTTTATTGTGTGGAAAATTGCAATTCTTGAGCTGTATATACACCTGTCCAAATCTTTTGATGCGTTCTTGGTAATGTTATCAATAAGGTTTTATGTTGCCTTTTAGGAGGCAATAATACACACCATCATCCCACTAGTACCTACTACCACTCACCCAACCATACTTACACGTGCTCATCATTTATATATTGTATATAGTTTCATATATTTCGATATAACTTTGATAACTTTATATGAAATGCACATCAAAAAATAAACACTTGCTCGAGTAAGTTGTTGTTTGGTGGATTTATCTTGTCAGTCAATAATACTAATTCTCTTTCATTTTATGCTCGCATATGCCCGTGGGAAACCTTGACTTTTGACAGGGAAAAACAAGGAAAATGGAAGTTACCAAATTTAAATTTTGTCGATTTGACAGGATTGATCAGTGAAAGTTGATGCGATCAAGGGATCTAAACAAATCAACGTTATTTGTTCCATGTGTGCCTTGTGATTTAGCCTAACTTTCTAAAGAAATACTTTAGCTTTGACTCCTCTGCTCATTTTTTTTTCTTTTGCATCTGGCACGTTATAATTATAACCTTGAGAAGCAATTTCCTTCATTTTGCAATATAATTTATATAAAAAACACACGTGTCATATTTACCTATGCATATTTCCAAGTACAAGTTTTCACACCATTTTGCACAGTAAGCTCCAGAGACGCCTCCACACTTACTTTACCCATGACCCGTGTGGTGATTATTGTTTCTAGTTCAACTTTAAGTGAAATGAAAAATTGCTCTTTTGCACATTTTCAGCACATGTGACTTTGAAAATACCATCCCATTATATATTGTGCTCATGCATAAAACATTATGTCATATAGTTTTGTTTGTTCCGTCTCATACAGTTATGTTTACAACGATTTTTGTCGTGTTTTGTTATTTTTGTCAACTTGTACCCACAAACCATGTAAACAAGCTGTGTTCCTTGTTTTCGCTCATTTTTCACATGCAAAAAAATTATAATAAAAATGTGGAGGAGAGTGTAAAACAAGTGACTACTGGTGACTGGCATCTTGACAAATGACTTTTACACGAAACTTGTATTCTCGTAAAACTTTTGCTCATATGCAAAATTCATTCTTGCTGCTCCTCCTGCTGGTATGCTACGTACATATGCTAGTATATTGTTGATGATGATGACTGACTGATGACGAATGATTTACTTTAGAGAAATGATCATCTTTTCTTGTTAAAAGTTTTATTATGGCAATATATTATTATTATTTTTAATTATATTTTAAAAAATTCTCCAAAAAATATATAGCTACAAAATAGTCCAAACAAGTACATGCGGAATAACATAACTTTGTTGTGTGAAGATTTGAGGAATATAGTCAAGTTTACAGTGTTCACGTTGTAAAGTTGTATTATTTTATTCGTCTGTTTTGTACTTTGTAGGACAAATGGGCTGACCAAGTTGAAAAAGGAGTATAAACGTATATAATCCATCTAACAAGCTGTTTTTAAGAGCAATAAAAACTCAAACAAACATAAAAAACAAATCAATAGAAAAGGGATCGATTCCTCGAAAATTAGTGGAACGGCAAATAATAAAATCGATCCATTTAAGTAAAATGCTATTTACACGTTTATTTCATATATTTTTGGTTGTAAGCAACACGTGTTTTATGTTTTTCAATGTATATTATAGTTTGTTGTGCAAAAAAATGAATAAGGTTATTATACTATCTTGTTAGCAGTTGACATTCATTTCGGAAAACACAAACACACACAAATAAAATATTCATCAAGTTAGCAACCAAAACGTACAACATAGAGCAATTTTACACATGTCTTGTTCTTATCATAATAGTGCTTCTGCCCATGCATAAAATTCCGCCGAAAAGATACATGATACATTGAAATACTTTACAAATTAATTTCATCATCATCATCATCAAATTATCTTGGATGATAAACTAAAAGGGAAAATGACATATTTTAATTTCAAATAGTTTATAAAATCCTGGTGGCCTACCTTGTTGTGGGTCAAAATGATAATTTATTCAAAGTCTCATTGATTACACACACACAGCATAATATATGTGTATAGAGCAATAAGCGGCATTTAAAAAAAAGTTTGTTTCTGTTGATAGCCAAAATGACAACTTGTGTATTTGAGAGAGAAGGAATGTACTTAAAGTCAAGTCAATCAATTTCAATCTTGTTTCTTCCAAATACAGAGCTTTTTATCGCTTTCTCGACTCATGAACAAATGAATTTGTTCATCATCATCATCAACAACATCCTCACAAATTGACTAAAGCCATTATAGGAATGTCAAATGCGTGTGTCTACAACAACAGCCACAATATAAAAATTGAATTGGCGGGCTGGTAGCGTCCAATTTTTATATTATGATTATTTTATTACAAAGTAGTTTGGGGTACCTACAAACTTAAGTGGTATGCCAATTATTTATTATCCAAAAAATGGCAATCAGGGATTTTATTAGAAAAAAACAAAAACTATGCAATACATACATTTTATGTATTAAAAAATATATCTTAATTACCCTGTGTTATTAATAATAAGGTTGTGCCACCTTATATATAAAATTCAGGGAGAAAAGTGTAATTTCTATTTGCTTTTGTTATTATGTTTTGTTTAAAAAAGGGTTGGGTTTTCCTCGTGGAAAATTGGGTAAAGCTGAGTAGGTTGCAGAGTAAAAAAACCTTGACTTGATTATTCAGGAACAGCAATTTTTTTGCTCCGCGTCTTATCAGCAAAAAAAACATAAAATAAATGGGTAAGCCAAGTCGTGAATTTTTAATGTGTTGATATGAAACACCATAAAAAACCAGAGCTTTTTCATCCTCTTATTTTGTTTTTACAAAGCTGCCTTTTGTTGAGTCGTCATCAGGATCGTCATCATTTCATATCAAATAGCAATGTTCAAACCCTGTATTTTTCGTTTTCAACAAGCATGATAAAATGTTAATGTCGGTGATGATGATGCGACGACAATGAAAACGACGGCATGATCACACAAGTCGCAGCATCGTCATTATCATCACAGTAAAAAGAAGCTTTTTCAAAATTTGTTAATTGATGCTTCCATTATTCCGCGTGACTGCTTAACTACTATACTTATTATTACTACTATACTATCATGTTACACACTTGTTGTAGATCTCAACAGCAGCATGTACTACAATCAGAGTGAGCAAACCACTTTTTCCTACATATGCCCATATAGTGCGTGAATAGTAATTAGTAATTATTATATTCCTATTACAATCTGTTACAATTATATGCTCCACTCAAATATTGATTACATGAAATGTAGTGTAGTAGTAGGCCACCATAATGCAAAGTACACTACATATAATTACCAAAGTCTCATTTGTAAGATGATAGTAATAACAATAATAAAATGGATACCTACAACCTATTACATATAATATATACAGGTCATCATCATCAAAAGTCAGCAAAAAAGGAATATTCACAAGTACCAGAATGAATACGACAATTTTTTTGGCAATCTAAATCAAGGCTACTGTACTTTAAACAAGTGCACCCTGTTTTTATGCAAAAGTCATGATTCTCATCATCAGCACCATCACCGCAACCACCAAGCATTTCCAATTTTGGTAAAGTTGTGTTGCAAATTAACTGCCTAATTACCTAAATGGTATTACGCATCAAGTAGTGCATATGATTACATTTAATTATGTATCTATAAAAAAGTTCAGTAGTTGTACTATTGTCCCTTGTCTGTCTGCTTGTGGAGTGGATGATGATGTATTGATAATTTTGTTACAAAATATAATTGTTCTATTCAAAAAGAATTACATTCATTTTATTTTTGTTTAATTTATTCCGTTATAAAAATGTCGTATGGAATTTGATGAATTGATATTCTCTCTCTCTCTCGCTCAAATGACCTTTTTATGGATGATTCATGACTTGCAAATAATAAAAAAGGATGAAAAGTTGTCAAAACATGTAAAAATAGCTAAGCAAAAAATTATTATGCAAAATAGTATTTGAAGCTCTTTTTTATTTGCAATGTTTGCAGAAAGATGCACATCTCTGAATGAACAATAATATTTATGGCATTTTTTTGGCTTGACTATCACAATATCACATCATCACTACAAATGACAAACAAAAACAAACAAAATAATATGCTCATTTTATGAAAAAGATTAAAATCTTGCTTGGTATTGTTTTACTTTTTTGTGGCACTATTTTTTTCCTACTGCAAAATGTGACCAAACTTGTCAGTTATATAAGATAATTCATTGCTAGACATTTTTGACCCTTACTGTACATCTGCCCATTAGAAATAAAACATTTTTTTTATTTAAAAAGACATTCTTAATATAAAAAATAAACAATGTACTACATTACATACATCGTGTGTGTGTGTTTAAATGTCTGGTGACTTAATGGTAAAATAATAAGAGAATGATATAAAATGATGTGGCAACTTTATATCCATTACAAACAAAGGAAATCACTTGAGCTGTCTCGTAATTTATTACTATTCACAGCTGCATTTATAAGCACCATATGATTTACGTCCATATCTTTATCAACATATTCTTGATTCTTCTGATCATTTTTTTATTTAAAAGAGAAAAAAAAGAACTTGGAAAAAAGAAAACGAGAGGGGATGGATTCCAAGATTACGAAAAAAGAAGATTCCCTATTTATCCTAGTAGAGGATGAGCTAACAGTATATAAATTTTTTGCCAAGTGAGCAAAAAAACGGAGGAGGCGGTTGTATGTATAGCTAGTTGTATGATTGTAGAAATGCGTGGATGAGCTGATTTTTTTAAGTTGAATTATAATATTTACAATATTACTGACAACTCTGCATTTTTAAAATAGTAAATCCTTATCTTGCTCTTCTTATGACTTGTGTTTATACAGTCCATTTTATTGAGGGTGCTTGGCCATAAAGTATTCTCATTTTTATTTTCATGATGATGACGAGCAAAAAAATGCGTGTGTACTCTACACAAACACATATACACTGGCATATTAGGTAGTATGGTAAGGCAGGTAAATAATAATGATAATAATAATCCTACTCTGCTGCTGGGTGAGAGGAAAAGTGACAAGTTGAGCAGGCTTGGGCAGGATTGTAAAAATAATAATGGCATATTTTTTTTTGTAGTTTGTCTTAGCCATTCTGTGTGACAGCAAACATGGGCATTTGTTACACTTACACCAGAGAGCATGTCAAGAACCGCAAAGTTTTCCTCAGAGCAGCAGCAGTAGTACAACAGTCATATAGTCTGTCATCGTCTTACGTAACTCGTTGTACTCATCATCATCATCATCATGATCATCACCATCAGCATGTTTTTCTCTGTTTAGTAATATCACACAATTGTACTATTTTATTCCATACATGCCTATTTGTTATATGGATGATAAAAGTGTAGAAAACAAATGGCGGTGGTAGGTACTCAACATAGATTATAATTATAATAGAGCATGTCACAAAGTAGTCGTCTCCTTTTTTTTGAAGCTGAAGACAAAGTAGAATAGAAGAAAAGTAAGAAATTTTATGGCTTTGCTTTTTAAAAAAAAAATCCATGATGCTGGTGGTGTGGTGGTATAGTCATGTGGTGACTTGCTGAGTACAATTTTATGTCATATAAGCTTGTATTTTTTACCTACATGGCCTAATAAAGCATTTTGTTTGACTTTTGATGCGTCTCTTCTCTCTGCCTTGTTACGAGGTTTGATGTGTGTGCGTGTGAAAAAATTGCGGTGAATCTTGCGACCCTTTTTTATTGCACTGCTGTTACAGTTGGTGTTTTGCTTGCAGGAAATCTTGATTAGTAAACAACTGGCAAAATTGATGGTTATCTTTTTGCTGGTTAATGGAGATAATGAAAAAAATACCAAGAAGCACTACTATGCAACCACCGCAAGCAGAAGAGTTGAGTTACAGTGACAAATAAAATACATTTGGCTGATGGCTGATGTGTGTGGCGGAGAGAGAAAAATGAAGAAGAATTGCTGTCATTTGCATTCTCGTAGAATATAAGTATCCAACTGGGGTCCTCTCTCTCATTTGAACTGCATTTTAATAATAATAAAAATAATAAAAAAGAGTTTTTTTTCAATTAGTTTATAGTTTGCTCTTGTAAATTTTTATCTAAACTGTTAAGAATTTTTCTGCTAACTGAACTGAAGATGAGGGTGATTACTACTACTGCGAGAGGTTAAAAAGCATTAGAATTATTCAGCATTTCCTTCAATGGAAAAAAAGAACTAGTTTTGATCATGTCTTTCTGTATAGACTGAAGATGAGGGTGATTGTGATTACTACTACTGCGAGAGGTTAAAAAGCATTAGAATTATTCAGCATTTCCTTCAATGGAAAAAAAGAACTAGTTTTGATCATGTCTTTCTGTATAGCGTACCTACATACAAAAATCCAAGTTTTTACTTGCGTGGTTATTGTGCAAGTAGAATAGGTACAAAAAAAATTTGTTTAGGAATTTCTGCCATCATGTCTCCCTCGTTAAGCGATATCACATGTACGAAAATTTATTTATATGCCTATCTATACTCTGGTTTTTTTTGCTGATATATATTTGCATATTAATTGCTGAGAAAAAGAAGTATATACATATATATTTTTTTGTAAATTTCCTTTCGTGGGAAGCGGTATCTTGTGTTGGTGGAATGATTCCAAATGTCCAAAAAAATAAATAATTAAATAAACTTGAAATTTTCACACACATCTGACTTTTCTGGATTTTTCACAGACACAGACAGAGAAATTATTGTTGTTTTAATTTCCAGCATACCAAAATAAACATGTCATGTTAAACAAATTATATTAATTTTTTAATGTTAAAACGAGTTGTATGTTGGATGGGTACATAAATACATAGGTACGTGGGTATATAGGTATCCTTTTCAAGATTTTTTTTATCATGATGACACCATTGACATTGAGTTTTGTGTTAGGTGTCAGCCATCCCAAACAACACAATAATAATACCACAATAAAAAAAGCCACAAACACCCCGAGATTATCAAGACCATACATACGTACGTACGTTCCTGACTTTTTGATAACAAAAAGTCAAAGTCAAGTTTGCTTGCTTTATAAAATATATAATATGTAGTATATAGACAAGTATTAAAAAAGTAAAATGCACACGCTCTCATTAATTATATAAGAAAGCTCATAAAGATAAGCGTACAATTACAAATTATGTATCAACTTTTTTTGTTGTTTTGTTTGATATTTCAGCCAAAACTTTGAGTTTTGTACTTTATTTATGTATTACGTAGTTTTGATGGTGTAAATCACACAGAAAAGCTGACTATGGTCCTTATACCCGCATGATTTTAGTTGTGGTGATGATAACGGAGCTTATTAAAGAAGAAAATTGAAATTAATGAGAGTGTAGGATGATGTTATATCTTATCTAAACGACTGCGTAGAAACATCATCCCTTCACTATATGCCTGTTTGTTTGTGTGGTGTGTGCACAGTGCACCTACTCTATACCTACCTACATAATATGTGTGCCTAGTGATAATCTAAAAAAAATAAAAGAAAAACTTTTAGTAAAAAAGGCGTAAATTATAAGGCTAAGTAATGCCTACAAAATAAACTGTGTGACTGCTACAATCGCAACATTGACATTCAATAAAAATGGCTGTACTCAGCAGCAGCAACTAACATTTTTCAGAAATTAATGAGAGTGTAGGATGATGTTTATATCTTATCTAAACGACTGCGTAGAAACATCATCCCTTCACTATATGCCTGTTTGTTTGTGTGGTGTGTGCACTGTGCACCTACTCTATACCTACCTATATAATATCTGTGCCTAGTGCTAATCTAAAAAAGAAAAACTTTTAGTAAAAAAGGCGTAAATTATAAAGCTAATAATGCCTACAAAATAAACTGTGTGACTGCTACAATCGCAACATTGACATTCAATAAAAATGGCTGTACTCAGCAGCAGCAACTAACATTTTTCTTCTTTTTTTTGCATTTTACTAAGATTTATGATTATCATGTCGATCATGATGATGATGATGATGTGAAATAATGCGTGTGCTGTATATCAAGGTTATCTCGTGTCTTTATGAAAAATTATGCGTGACATATTTTAAATACATATGATTCATATAGGTGTATATCCACAGTCTATAGCTCACGTTTTGCTTGACAATGACAATAATAGTTTGCGTTGACAGTTGATGAGCTTTTCAGAATTATAAATTGTTTTGTTGTGGAGCGTCAGGAGGAGCACAGCAAGTGTGACATTGCGTCTCTCTCTGTCTATCTATATCTCCAACCAAACTTGGTTCTTCTTTGTAGCATATTCTCTCGTATTTGATGTGAATTATGCGGAATGTAAATTATTGCCCTATTGTGTCAAGCATACGAGGAATGAATCCCATTATAATAATAAATAGCTATTATCATTATTCTTTTTTGAAAAACAATATTATTGTTACAATACACAGGAGGAGCACAGCAAGTGTGACATTGCGTCTCTGTCTGTCTGTCTATATCTTCAACCAAACTTGGTTCTTCTTTGTAGCATATTCTCTATCGTATTTGATGTGAATTATGCGGAATGTAAATTATTGCCCTATTGTGTCAAACATACGAGGAATGAATCCCATTATAATAATAAATAGCTATTATCATTATTCTTTTTTGAAAAACAATATTATTGTTACAATACAACCACGCGCATTAATGATGGATGTTAGTTGCTTACAAGCATGTTAATGGCTTATAATAAAAGAAAAACGAAATCAATTGGAAAAGGAAACCGTTTGTCAAACCACTGTTCTCCCGTCACCGCTGCCGCCACAACAACAAAACTTCACTTACATTTTTATGAATGTTTCATGTCAACAGTGACAAGCAATGAAAATGAGTATGAAAAACGAAAACGAAAATAGTCAAACCACTGTTCTCCCGTCACCGCTGCCGCCACAACAACAAAACTTCACTTACATTTTTATGAATGTTTCATGTCAACAGTGACAAGCAATGAAAATGAGTATGAAAAACGAAAAGGCAAATTGGATTCACAGTGTGTAAGGCTCTATATAACACACGTGTATATTCATATACCTACCATGGCTTGTGCATTATATAATTTATTCATCACACGCTTTTGTCACCTGCTGTCACACTGCTGCTGTTTAAAAAAAGTGACTTTGAGGGCTTCTTCACTTTACCTGCATAATGTAGAGTAGAAGAGGAATAATGTATAGATGTATTTTTTTATGATTTTGGTGGCAGAGTTTAGTACGTGGCACGTGAGGCAAGTTGACAATGGTAAAAAAACCTCATTCAGTCAGTCTGTAGCAAGCTGACTTAATAATTCATTCATTCATTCTTTTTTTCTTGGGTTTCTGCGCGTACGAACGGCTGATCATCTGTCTAGATATGTTGAAGAGAACACTTTCAATTAGTTTGATAGCATTTTTTTCTGCTGAGAAAACAAGAACTTGAATTAACATAAAATATATGGAGCTGTCATTCAATCCATACGTCAGCAGTGAATCATCATCATCATCTTCATCCCCACCACAAATACATTTTGAACATTTTTTCTACATGTTTTCACATATTATCGAAAAGAAACTATTCAAACTGACACATTGTAATGTGTGCCATGTATTTGAATCAGTAGCAGCACATTTATTGGTAATTTGTAACAAATGCTCATAAAAAGCTATGCTCACCTCTTAACGAGCTTTTTAATTGCATCTCTTTGAAATCCACGCACGACCATTTGCTTCTTATGAGATTTTACCAAAAATGTGCATTGGGCTTACATTTTGAATGGCTTTTTCCTCTTCTCTGCTCTACGCCAAAACAAATGTAGTGTTACGTTCAACAAGGCGTCCAATGTGAGAATGAATTGTTATTTTGCTGCTGTGACGTGAATGTGTAAAAAATACAGTATAGCAAATAGCAAGGCTGTTTAAAACCGTTTAGTTTTAGCATGATGCTTATGGCAAGTGGTGGGATCTTTTTTGCTGACTTGATTCTTTTTTTCAAGTGTATTCATTTCTATCCAGCAGCACACACAACAGCTTTGTTTTTATTTTTTTGGTAGTAATTTCATGAATGTAAGAAGAAATTTTTGTGAGCAGACATTTATCGTTATTCTAAAAAGAATTTGACATTGTGGCTTCTGAAGAGTAATATGATTTGAACAAGGCTATAAATCTGGTGGTGATGGTGGTGTAGTTTGAACAATGAAAATGATGACTATTACAAACTGCCTCAGCCTATCTGCCTACAACAACAAAACATAAATATATATAGTATTTTCCAAAAACAAGGGACTTGACATACAACAATACATATATTTCTATAATGTGTTTGTATGGGAAATATGCGTGTGTCATTAACCATCCATATTAGGAAGGAAAACGGCGATGAGCGAATATAAACATTGTAAAATGAATGACCAGAGAGGAGA
>JAITYZ010001150.1:14063-30739 GCA_027744595.1 Paronellides praefectus
GATATTATTATTATTCAAGAATTGAGGAAACTGAGAGAAAAAGGGAAATTTATATTCTTTCGGGGAAATACAGAAATACAGAGAGAGACTAAAAAGCATATTAACATTTTACCATTTCACAAGATCAACATGGAATTGCATTGTTTCTGGTTAATAAATGGAGCCCATTAAAACGCTTTTGTGCTGCTGCTGCTGCTCCTCAGCATACTGGATACTCTTTTTTTGCATAATATATTTGTACAAAAGATATAGGTAGGTATACAAGGGCCTGTTTTTAGCAGAGAACTTTTTTCTCTGAAAACTTCATTTCATCCCTATTGTTTTTACATCATCTCTCGAGAATGAAGAATAGGCATGCTTATGTACCTATTATACATAGGTATACACTCCTCTGCTTGTGTTTGTCTCGTAATTGCAAGCATATTATAAAGTTGGGGAAATTACTTTTTCACGGTAATACCCACGCACTTTTCTTCTTCTCTTCCTCCACAAGTTTTATTACTATTTCTACTCTAGTAAAACCGTTTAAATGTATGTGCATGGTTTTAGTAAACCTGGAAAAAGGCTTTCCTTTCAAATGTGTTTGTTTATAATAACCGTGCATATAGTGCTTGCACACAAAACGCAGAGTATAACGTGCTTTTTTTGCTTCTCTGTGTCGTCGTGATACTGTGCATTTTTGTACATGGCCAGTGAGATGTGGGGAAAAGGTGCCACTGAACGCTTCACTACTGACACTAACGATTGGATTTTCTGGTGAAAAGGAGATTTACTGGATGGGTAGAAAAGGAGAAGTGTATTTATTTGACAGAGTATAGGCTACTTACACACCACAGATAAGTTCTCCGGTGAAATATGAACTGACATTATCAACAGCAAAAGCTAATATATTACTCTGTACATAGTAATAATAATAATAATAATAACGTTTTGCATTGTGTGTGCTTACGTTTTATAATTTTGTCCAAACAATGGGAGAGCACGATCATCATCATCATCCTCATGAACAAGAATGGAAGCTACAACATAAACATACCTATGTCTATTCAAGATTTTTTGGTGCGTGGGTGTTGTGGACATGATATTTTGCTTGTACCACTTCTCACTGAATAAAGCACCTGCAACTGCAAATTATATATGTATACCTTTTACTACCTGCTTGTGCATACAATCTTTTTTGCTTACACTGTAAATCCTGAGTCTTCCCTCTTTTCAGAGAATTTGTTATTATATTATGCTTATCAGTCACCAGCATCTTATATTTTCTTCACCATCTTTACCAGAGATGAGGATCATATTTTTTTTTCTTTGTTATGCTCAACAAAGAGAAAATAAGGATGGAAGATGATGGGTGCTTCGCTGAGCTGTGTTCCCTTTTTCCAAGCTCTTTTGGTTGTGTAACCATAATGGAAAGATTCACGTTTTTTACAATGTTGACTGTTTTATATTTATATTCTTCCTCGTCCAGGTAAACAAAATAAGACAAAATTGATCACGTCTACTACCCTTGCCTGTTCTAATAATAGCACAGAAGAGGAAGGAAAAAATCCACTATGTACTTATCTAATCCTCATACATTATTTTCTAACTACAAGAGAGAAAAGAAAGAAATAATAATAATAATAAGTAAATGCATCAAGTATTAATTTGACTACATGCATCCAACAAATGATGTGTTTAAAAATAATAGGTATACAGAAAAGTATATATAATTAAATATTAAAACGTATATTTTTTTCTTCCCAAAAAACCGGCGAAAAGGATACCTAGAGGTATAATATATTGACTTTAATATAGTATGTATACACAGACAACAAGGAAGTTTTTTTTCGAACATGGACATCCCAACGAGAATAACGTTGCCCAAGAATATAAGATCACTTTTTGTTCCCATCATCAGCAGCATCGCCCGCTTTTTTTCTTGTGTACTGTATAATTATATGTATTGTTTTTATTATGCTCTCTCTTTTTCTATTCTTCGTATTCACAACTGCTGCTCTTATTTACCATGCCAGGAGAACCCGTAGGACTTTAACGTCCCAATGGGGTGATTATCCAGCAAAGTTTTCAGAAAAAAAGTATACATAAAAGAGTATAGAAAGTGTATTTACCAAAAAAAGCCACAGACAAAAGGCATCTTTTACATGTATCACTATCATTGTAACAAAAAAAAGTGTACAATCTTTTGGAGATGACTTGAAAAATAGAGAAAGAAAATGCAAGCAAGCAGCATGTAACATAAAGTCGTAATAAGCGCTTTCATGTACTGCTGCCGGGCATACATACTCCTAAAATATGGATGTATTTATAAATTTATACCTACATTTTACCTATAAAATATATACCTCTATAGCATATGCAATACGAATGTTCAAGATTTCTGTAGGCATGTTTGTTTTGTACTCTTTTCAAGTGATTCACTGCTGCTTTTGTGAAAGTCAATAGTTGATAGTACTATTTTTGTCCATACGTCAATACGTCATCGTCATATTTTTGGTAAAAAATGGGAATCATGTTTTGGAGAAAATTTATGAGTAAAATGACAGAAAAGTATAAAAAAGTAGAAGACGCCGCTGTGTATAATATGTGGCTATTGCCCCATTTTGTTCAAGGCGCAGTCCCAACTCCCAACAGTCCCAAGTGCTTAGGTATATTATTATTATTATCCAAAGACTTGACTTGATGATACTGGAATTGGACCGAGTAGTCTGACAAGGTTCGAATGTGGTATTATTGGAAAAGGCAGAGAATGAATAACATGTGAAGCCTTGAACTTAATGCCAGGTTTAGTCACTCCAATTTTGTTCAAGTACACGTCTTCAATCAAATTGAAGCATAATCAAAATTGGATGTATGTACATATGCCAGCGTCGTCGCTGCTGGAGTAAGAGAGAGCAGATGAGTTATATATGTACGAAGGAAAATCGATCATGATCTTATATCAAATTATATGGCATCCATCAACATACACAAATAAAAGTGTTTGCTGTTTTGTGTAGCATGTACTCATGCATAACAACTACTGACACTTAATATAACATCCAAACTGTTATTGCGGTTGGATAGGTTCTTACCATCATCATTATTATTATATAATGGCGTTACCAGTCTAATAAAAAGGAAAAGAGTTGTAAAAATGGTGTTGGGGCAGAGAAAAAGTAAATAGATGCAAAATGAGCAGGAAATTACGACTGCTTTTTCTATATATTTTTTCTCCGCATCTCATCGACTACATATTTAACCCTGATTTTCACAAAGAGGAAAGAGTTGATATAATATGTATGTGTGATATGCAAAAAAATGTATAAGCTGCACAGGAACATAACAAAAGTTGTTTATATATTGCGTATCGTTTTAATATTAAGTGTAATCGTCATTCGTCATCCCAGTCATTATTACTATACGGCTTCTTTTCTATTTACTTTGAAATCACAGCGTGAAGAAAACTACTTTTGACCGGTTTGAAGGGAAAAGAGTAAAAGGTCACATTGTATAATATTTGCTTGAGCAGCGGGGGCTTTCCATAATGGCACTTCCATAAAAATATGCAGTGGTGGCGACAACTATTTTATTGATGCTGTGACGTATGTATTATTATTATTCGCCATTACAATCACTTGATGTTGATATATGTTAGCATCAATACATCTTATACTTCGGATCCTATCTTCTATATGTCTGTATATTAAAGATCTCATTTAATTTACTAACGAAATGAGTTAGTATGAGACAGCAAATTAACTTTTTTCCTAATGAAATATCCAAAAGCACATCTTTAAACATGGAAGGATTAAGGGAGGATTTGAGAAAGAGCGGAGCAAGCAACATGCAACACGGACACAGACTACAGACTATTACGCAGTTTACTTACTGATCAAGCAAAAGTTGCTCATATACATGAGTATATGTTCATATATTATTTAACTTAATATATATTACTCCTTGTAAAAGTTTCTTTCTTTCCTAATGTGAGAAATGCAACAGGGTTTTCTCCTTGTGTCAACAACAACCGTCCATGCACATTAATTTTCTCCCGTAAAAAATCCTTTACAACGTTTATTTAGCACTCCCCAAGCTAGAATAGAGGCGCAAGGGAAAAAAGTGAGAAGATGAAAGGAAAAAGAGAATGTGTGTGGATATCAAGAGATTGTTCTATTATATTTCGTTTTTTGTGCTTAAAATAAAAGTAAAAGTATATTCTTTCTGGAAGTTTGGCTTGTGTGTAAAAAAGTTAATGGCGTGGCAATATTTTTTTTTACTTTTTTTACCGCCGTAGCTCAACAAGCAGAGTAAGAGCAGTGGTGGTAGTGGTCAACGAAAACACTAGAGATTCCAGAGCAATTATTATTATGATTATATTTTTTTTTCCAGAGTGGAATATTATATTTATGGAAAAAGTTGTATGAAGTCAACAAGTTTTTTTGCTTAGGAATATATTTTCGTGGAGATTGGAGCTTTGAGATAACTTTTTTTCCTGTGTACACTACGCTTTTATGTTATTACTTTCATCATGAACAATAATATGTATTGGATGTAGTGTGCACGACACTTTGAGTGGGAAGATGAAATGAAACATGGTAAAAAAAATATTATTAATCTTTCGTTTCCAATTGTAGCGCCATTGAGAGAGATCCAGGCACGCACGTTCGGAAATCTCATGTGTTTTTTAGACAATAAACCTGGCAGGCATATTGGAATGCTTAGTGGAGCAGAAGAGTTAAAGAGAATTGGAGAAACCACTGCCACTGCCATGCATGGTTGAAATAATATAGAATGAGTAAAGGAGAGAGGGAGAGTAAATGATCAGGAAAATGGGAGTAATAGCCGCGTAGGATTTTGTGAGCTTATATGATTTCATAGTACATTAGGGAATCAGGTCAGAAAAAATGGATATGATGTGTGATCAAGCTGCGGGTCTTCTTTTTAATGTCTACCATGTTTCAATTCATTAGATTCGCCTGCTGTGTGTGTGCTCCCACTTCAGCACCTCAGCAGTAGAAGAAGTGGTAGTGGCACAGCTTTTTCATTATTACTACAAATCCGGCAGGCAAAAGGTCTAAAAGGTTATGTTTGGATATTGAATGAGTAACGGAATTCGCCGTAATGATTATTTTTTTACTAAAGTCTTTGGAAGAGAGAGAGAGAGAGCAACAACGGTGCTTTTGCTACACTCTCACGTAGATTCATAAATAATTATAAAGAAAGCCCGGTGATCCCTTTTCCCACCGAAACGAGCAGACTGGGCACAAATCAAAAAAGTTTCAGATTGCTCATGTTGCGGGTTGGCTCAAGGGAGCACTAAAATGAATTTGGTATTTTATATTACCTCTCTACATACTTATTATTATGAGTAAATGTATTATATTATGTATCTAGCGTATGATGTATGTATATTTAGTGGAGGAGACTGGTGCCTGTACCGCTTTAAATTTGACATTTTACTAGATTACATCTTTTTACATCTTGACAGATGATAGCTTCTGGTTTCAACTACTGTTTCATTACGTTTGTTCTCTGGGAGGATAATGTGATCCGTAGAGATAGGCATTCGATGATAATGTGGGTGGAGGCGCGGACACATTTTGTGGAGCTACTTGTTTTTTATCTAAACTACCCTGCTGAAAAAGAGGAATGTACACACACACGTATATAGCCTTTGTTTTCTAATCAGGGCAGACCAATCAACCAATCTATGTTGAACCCTCTGCACTCTTATTGTATCCCCATCATCATCGATCCATAAAAATAAATAAATAAAATATTAAGCTATGCACAAAATATTTTCTTCCTATCTCTTCTAACTTTTGGTAGTTGCAGCAGTAGCCGTCATCTCATCAGAAACAAATTTGTTTCACTTACGTCATTCCTCTCTTTGCAAGGAGAATATAAATTTACAGGTTTCAAAATATAAAAAAATGTCCACCTCCACCACCTTGATAATGATTCATGATTACATTATGCAACTATGCACCTCTACAATAAAAAAATATATTTGATTGATGTATTGTCGAAGGTTAAGGAATGCAACTACTAAAGTGATTTAAGAAAAAAATAGAAGTTGCATATATATCTTGATTGCACTTGTTAATGTACATATTACATCCATACTGCTACTGTGACGAGATGGTCAGAAAGATTGGTAGTTGTAAACAAAACGAATTAAAAATATTTATATTGCTCTTTAATAAAGAGTCTTTATATTCTATCTTTCATCAGCATATTGTATAGCTTATTGTATCATGTTCTTACATCTCCTCACTTACGTATACGCTTGTATATCATATTTCTTGTGTGTAGACTTGTGTCAATCTAAAAAAATATCTTCAGACGAAGTAACACACCCACTACTACAGCAGCAGCAAGAAATGAGGAGGAGAGGGACAGATATCAAACTACAAATATACCTATTATTACAACCCTTTAACTTTAACAGATAATAGACATAAATAATTTGCATGTATTTATCAAAAAAATTATTGCAGAATCGTACATATTTTTTTTTATTTTTATATAAATATATATTTCATTCTATTTGTGGGGTAGTAAATAACTTGCGTGTTATGTTATTATATAATAATAATAAAAAATATGTATGTTTTTTTATTTCTCTCGCTTCTGCTACTGTGTTGCTCTGCTACTGGGAGTGATTTATAATATATTTATTGTTTTACCACCGCGGTGCAAGCACTTTAGATCGTTCCGCTGATAACAAAGATTAAAGCTTCTTTTTTTAAATACTCGTATTACCATTATTATTTATTTGCAGATATCGTAATACATCAGAAAAGCAATTAGTTTGAATGTGAATTGTGTCACTTGAACTCGGTAAGGGGTACGATTATTTTACCACCATATTACACAGTAGTGGAACCAGATCAAGCTGCAAAATAGTCTTTAGTAAACTTATATATCTATATTTCACGCATCACTTTATGAATAATATGATATATTACCTGCTGAGTGCACTGCGCAAATACTCATCAAAGAAAGTAAGCTTTATATGATGGAAATAATATGAGTTTATGTCGATGTGATGCTGCTCCTGAGCATCCAAGACCTACTGCAGAGCAAGCAAAGCAAACCTTGCATGCAGAATTACCTATGTTTACTATCAACTTATCAAAGGTCTGCACAAAAACCGATCATTTCATTCATCAAACGGAAAAAAAATAACAGGAGAACTATTTATATTGCTATTTCTTGTCATGTATATCTTTATTGCCCTCTGTTGTTGAGTTGTGTGTGTCATTTACATTTTTTTTATATTTCAGTTACACTCCTCGCATTTTTATAATGATACCGTAATTCCATTCTCATTTTAGTAGTTGGATGATGATGGTAATGTTCACTGCTATTATTATTGAGAGATGTATTTCGCAATGGAAGAAACAAAGTGTGTTTAACTTGCTGCTTTACGGGCTATAAAAAGCACGCCGGCTCAAAGGAGTACTAAACTGTGTATTTATTTTTTCAACAAAAACAGCAAAAGTGTTTTGGCTCATTCGTGTCATGATTATTGTAAAATAATATTATGATTATTATTATTATTATTACGATCATGATGACGCGGTAATGTGATGGGATGCGCAAAAGAAAAATAAACATAAACACAAACATTGTTGTTGTTTTTTACATAATAAGGATTAAATATGTATGCATGTATGTATACCTTATGTAAGTAGGTATATTACATGTGGGCATGTGGGCGATGGCAAGTCGCAAAGCAAATTATTATGCAGTCGGAAATGCTAATGGTTTTTGCATTTTTTTTTACTCTGATACGCCTTTTTATGGACGAGCAAAATTATGTCTCTGCTGAGTAATAGCATTTTTGTCTCTCAATGTGACAGACATATTCCCAGGATCTATCATGAGAACGCTAATAAAAATTCATAGAGTTTTGCCACTGCCTCTTCTCAGCAGACCCTTTGCAAAACGATATTACATTTTAAAAAATGTACATTTATATGTGCATCGTTGTTTTTTTGCGTGACGTGCTGTTGTTATCCGAGCTAAAATAGGTATAGTCGGTTGCATTAGTAATTCTACTCTTGACTCTTTTGGAATATTTCACAGTGAGAGATATTTAAGAGTTATTTAGATTACATTAATTTTGATACGACTGCAAACGAATAATATCATCAACATCATCATCATCACACACACATGAGATACATATTAAAATATATAATCATTTTAAACATTATCGTCTTCGTCATCATCATAGAGTGATGGCAAGAATGGGATGAGATTTTTTTTATGAAAAGGATTGTCGATTGTCATTTTGACAGCTTGACATTTTCAGTGGGCTTATAAATACAATTACAACAACAGTTTATAATGTGTAGTTGCCTACTTCAGTTTGACACATGAATAGAGTGAGAAGAAATGGTCATTAGCAGTAAACAAGTGTTTATAGGGATTTTTTATGGTTGTGTGTTACAGTAACACATGTGTCGTCTCACCATAATAAACACAAATGGTGCGGATTAATCCACTCTCAAGTTAAACAATTAAACGATGAGCATAATATATTTTTAAGAGGAAGAAATGTGTCGATGTGTTAATTATGGGTTTTCTTTCAAATCCACGTGACTAATACAAGTGCGCAATTAAAAAAATGTGTCATGCGTGAAGGAATCCAATGTTTGATGTGTGGCCGTGTGTGGCATTGAGTAACAAAAAATAATGGGTTTTATGTGCATTTTTTACATAAATATTTACCAACAACAGCAATCAAAATCATATAATTTTTCAATAGACGAAAGGTCATTTGGTGACAAGGATAATTGCAACCTGGGTATAAAAAATGTAATCTTTTGCGAATCTAATAAAAACTAATTTATTGGCTAATTTATATGCATTTGTCTTGTACCAATCCAGCCTTTAATTATGGTGTTTATTGACTTGTCACCTATCCAATACGTTTATTTAACGAGAATTGGACACCCTTGGGAAGTTGACAGGCTATCTTAATCAATTACATTTATTAAGCGCATTTATTACATTACATTTCGCGTTAAGCTACAATACTAGGCTAGAAGAAACTATACAAATGTATACTCATATGCTATGTTATTATTAGTGATGCAATACAGGTAGGTTTTGACAGTATTTGTATGAGATTTATTTTTTATGTTGTTACTACACTCGCGATTGATATAATATAGTAATCCATATAGCTCGCTGTTGAAGAACAATCAAATTTATATGGTTTCATTGTCGGTTTACATTAGGTTTCTCTTTATCTCTAATGAAAATTTGGGTCGAATGTTTGTTCACAAAACACGTAGCAGAGGCCCTATAATAAATTAATGAAAAGAATTAACCGTACGACTGCGGTATAATAACAATGATAATAGTACATTAAAAGAAGAAACTTTCGTACATCACAACGCCGTATTTTCAAAGAACGGGAATTTCAAAAAAATACTTTCCCTTTTTCAACTGGAAAGGAAAGATGTTGTAAAATAGGAGATAAAAAAGTTTTGTGTCTCCATCTTCTAAAGCAATTCCAACAAAGCCAGAAAGAAGAAAAACTAGCAGAGAAGTATAGGTACGCCATAAAAAAACTCTTGCTTAAATCGACATATGAATGGCTCAAGTTGAGCCCATCAAGGAAAAGAATTTGTGCGAATTGCGGTTGTCCTTTGTGCATTGTACTTTGTCGATCATGGTTTTGTCTTTCGCCCTTGGGAAATAGTTGAAAGTGACTCAGGCAAATATGTGTACTCATCACCATTTCATTCCCTATACTTTACTCATCTTCTTCGGTATAGCTTTCCTACTCGTCACAGTCGCCACTATAAAAAACATTCGAACGATCCTAAACGGTAAAAAAATCTCTTTACCCCGGTTTTTTTGTTTGCAACTGAAAACTGTTGCATTATATGCATTTTTTGCAAGGAAGCTACACTGCTTACTACCATTTTCTTGGGAAAACAGTTTTGCATGTCAAGTCAAGACTATAGCCACACCAAAGCAGCAGCAGTCACTTCACTATCGCTTTTCGTTTACTTTTCCCAGGAAAAGCCCTGAAGCCAACAATAGAGCCTTTTGTGAGTCCTCTAATGTAGTCCCTTGTGTGTGGTGATAAATAATGAAGCATTCCATTTCCTTTTGCCTCATGCTTGCTTGTATGAATCGCACATTGTGTTCAATGGAAAAGTGGTGTTGGTGTGCGAGTTGGGGCTGCATACTAAAATTTATTGTTTGTTAGTGTCGTGTGTAGTTTCATAGGGTTTCATTCACGACGCAATACAGAGTTTGATGATTGTGTACAGTAAATCACGACAACATCGCGAAGAGGAGAAAGGAAAATGTTGTAGTTTCAAGTGCAAAATCCACAGTAACAGGAACAAGAACACATCACAGCTTTTATGTCAACAACAATACTCGTTCGCTCCTACTTTCATCATCAGCTTCAAAACCTAGCAAGTGCGTCTACAACATCCCAACTTTTTTGTGTTGTTGTGTAGTACGTCAGACAAAAGAAGGAGGCATGCTGTAATGATGTTGTTCTTCCGCTAAAAAAAAGTATCCCTCATTGTAGATGGTAACTAGTGAGCTGTTGTTGGTTTTCTATTGATGAAGGTTTAAAAGTGGGTAAAGCTGAGAATCACAACGCAATCTTGTTTCCCTTTTTCTTTTTCCACTTTCCATTATTCGTTCACATCATCATTATTTACCGATTTTCAACAAGCTTGGCGTTATTTTGTTGTATAGGTTGTTTGTATATATGCTTTTATGGTCCAAACTTTATTGTTATGGGCAGAGTGGCATCCCATGACTATGAATATGACATTACATCTAGTGAAGTGAAGGGTCCCCTGAAAGCTCATGTTCCATGGCTTAAACAAGTTTTGTGTACGTTGTACTTAAAATAGTATGCAGTTGTTTACATAGCAAATATGTTGCGCTCTCAGAAATAATTATTTTTGGGTGAATTTCCTGTCCTCAAGCTTTAAAATATGGAGTATAGTAGCAGTAGAACTGTAAGATAACCAAACACACAAAACCAAAAATAAACCAAAAAGGATGGATTGTTGTGGGCGAATGAAAATAGGAAGCCAGTGTCGACCACATAATTATTATGGGAAAACAAACAAAAACACGTAATTCTAATAAACGTGTTTTAAATTTGAGCAAACCTCAACGTGGTTTTGAAGCTTTGGAGCGTGTGCGGTTTTGAAAAATTTCCGTTTGCGAATTCAATAGCATCTCGCAATACCCTCATACCATGGTACCCTGGAGAGAAAAGGAGTAAAAGATGAAAACAGGATACAATATTTTTTGCATACATTTATGTTTATGTATTATTTTCATATTCTCTCAACGACACAACTCATGAATTTAAATTCTATGTGTGTGTGTACTTTGTAAATTAAGCTTATTATTGAGGGAGATCTCTAATGAATATGCATACACATCCCAACATACTATCTCCTACATCAAGCTGTACTTCCTAAAACTTTTTGACTTTCTCTGTGCTATGCATGTGCATGAACTTGAATAGAAAATTATTGTTGTGCTGTTGTAAGCAGTAATAAGAATAATAATAACATGTTGGTTTGGTTTGACATTGTCGTGTCCTCAAGTCGTTGTTCCTTGTTGAATACGACATCGTTAATGGACTAATGGTCTCTTCTCTGTACTCACGTAATAGTAGTTACAAGTTGGCTCTAACGGCAAGCGACAAGTCAACGAGTTAGTATAATAAGGATTTTGGCTAAAAGTTCCGTTGGATGTGAATGGATGTGAGTATGCAAAAGTGTGCGAAAATGGTCTTTTCCTCACTTTCCCCGCTTTATTCTCCCCATCATTACTTGGGAATAATAGAAAGCATCGTATTGCAGCAAACATGGTTATCGTTGTCCTCTTTGTAAACTGTCATGTCATGGACATTGAAATGAAGTTAACGAGCACTATACAAAAGTGGATTGAAAAGAAAGCGAGGGAAAGAGGGTAGGCCATTGTACATGCCTATCTACTTACATTCTTGTTATGCAAGTCTGTGGACAATGCAATAAATTTACATAAATAGACAGGAATTTTGTACCAATGTTCTGTTTTTTTGAAGGCACGCACACTCATATTATTATTCACATCTAGGTCTCTTCAGTCCACGTATTTTATGTGTCAGATTCATTTTTTGTATGATTTCATGAAATTTTATGTTATATGCTCATATTATCATCATGCCTATATAGATGGATGGATATTGTGTAGAGGGGGATGAACTACAGATTTTTTTTATTTTCTGTATGATGATCATGATAGATGATAGTTTTGATGATAGACATTCTTGTCATCTTCATTTCATGTTTTGGAGACGTCCTTTTAGCAGCGCAATCGTTTTTGAATTTGAATTTTTTCTTCTGTTACATCCAGTTTACTACTACAAGTTTTATTGGACTTATAAATAGTGCACGACAGAGAGAGAAAAAAGAAAACACGAAAATTTGTTCTCTGAGGACATTTTTTCCAGAGAAAGTCAGGGAAGAAGAAAACAATAAACTTTTTTTTCCTGGTACGCCTGGCTCTAAACAGTGTAAACTTTCTCCTGAATACACACTTGAAAATTAAATAAGATTATATAAAATATTTAAGAATGGCTGTATAAATTTCATGCATTCTCGAGAAATTCCCTTCAGGTAAGTTGGAACGGAAGCGACTTTTTATTCGCATCACGGCCTTATACGGTGGGACATGACGTTTGCATCTTATAACGTTCTACTACAACGCTACTTTAATATATGGTATGTGTGTGTGGAAAGAATATACAAAGTACAAAGACACGGTCAACACAATTCCAGGTATTTTGTGCCTTGTAGGGCCTAGAAGCTCCTTTTTTAAAAAGAAAAAGAATAGCAAACAGGAGCAACAACAACCTCGTTTTTTAGTATGACGTGCATGCAAACAATAACTTCTTTTAGGAGACATGATTTATTCATGCTAAACTTATGTTCCTAAATTTAGTGGACTAATAGCACTTATATCACTCATATTGTATGTGAATGTGACACATGTCGGTTTTATTCTTATGGTTTGTGTGTTGTGTGTGTTGGCTGATGTGTGAAGTTAAAGTGGTTAAAATACGCCTCTGCAATTATTTATGTACTTCTAATGAGAGCGTCACGCATTTTCCTCATTACTGACTATTTATAATACGTAAGTCACGTAACATTGACAAGTCTTATATTTTTGTGATGTATGGAGCAAAAAAACTAGCCTCGTTCGCAATTCAGTTTTCAGCCACATGTCCTGATTTTAACCTTGTCTGTTCCCAGCTGTGTCGGTTGAAATATGATTATTTTATCCAACTCACCTTGATTATCTAAGGGAAAAAAATAAACTGCGTTGGTTGGAGTGGGGCAAGGTGAAGAAAATTTGTAGTATTATTAGATATTATTCAAATTTTTCTTGATTTGAAATGAGATCGTGTAATGTTTGCACACTTTTTCTCGCCTACGGTCAGCCATTCACCTAAATTCACAAGTTCAAATTTCAAAATTTCATCACATATCAGTCAAATTGGACGAGGGACAGTTTTTTATCCGCTGGGTAAACTTTCACATGTGGTGAAAGTGCTTCCATAAATATATTTCATGTAAGCAATATAATATGGGCTCAACTTACATGTCAAACTACCGACTTATCCAATTTACGCTATTGAACATCGGCACACTTTCTCCATCTCGACTGTAATTTCCGAAAGTCAAATATTTCCTTGTCATCTTTCTTGCCGTTGTTAGCAAAAGCAAACAAGCTAAACTAGTTTTCTCTCCTTTCCCATGCTTGTTTATTTATAACTAGCGCTGCTACTCCAAATGTAGAGAAAGTACACAATAGTTTTTTTAGACTAGAAAAGAAAATATATGGTATCATATCGCGTTGGTGGTGGTAGTGGGATGTGGTGTGTAGTTAGTGTGGGATTACACCTTCGCTGATTGCATATGTTTCATCCCGGGATAGTATAACCTCCTGTGGGGCTATGCGATTCATCACCAACAACGAATACGATTTTCCCGTTGATGAGAAACTGAAACAAAGTCGTGCAGCTCTCAAGGTTTACTTTTTTGCGACAAAAGGAACAGAAAAGCGATTTGATCACGTTGATTACTATTATGGTTCCTCACTCACTCTTGACATATGACTCATATTCACTCACACAACTGCTATATTCCAACATGTTTACTTTTCATTTCATTCCTCTCACTTCCTGCATTGCATAACCAATTCAATTCCCTCAGAGTGGGTGCAATATAACATATATATATTATTACATGCATAATATATGAATATACATAAATGGCTATCTGAACAACACTTCAATTTGCGAATTTCATACGCCAAACTTCTATCATCAACTTTTATTAATAATAAAAAATTCAGGTAAAACAACATTTATTCAAGTTCCGTAAACAGTAACAAATTGGGATCTTGTCCACCAGGGTACCTCTGCGAGTTGTGAGCTACTGGCTCGGAGGCAAGATACAAAAGCCCCATGTCAGTGTACCCATCCAACAACGGCGACTACCAGTTTGATTTTACTATCAACATGCAATTTTTTTTAATTTAAAATGTTGAATGGAAAGAAAATAAAGGATCCCATGACATGTCTCTATATCTCTATTATAATCATCTGCGACGTACTGGAAACGAGATAACTATCACAGCTTTTTTTCCGTTATGTACTATTTCAAGTATGTAGTTTCCATATAGAAAAATTTATATAGCATATTGTGCGACTTGGATTGATGGGATGATAAAACACTTTCATTTTCCTTGGTGAAAGCAGCAGAAAAGCAGTGTTCAGCATGATGATTAACTACGTTTCTTTCACAAAATCCCATTTGCTTTCACTCTTTACTATCTGCAGTAAAATCATCTTCATCATCAATACATCCCTAGAATGATCGTCCTAACTCATTCAAGCAAGCCATCTATATTATAGATTCTATACCACGTTTTTTTGATAATTATATATTATATGTAATTAGGCATATATACATTCTTATAATATGAACTACTGAAGGAGCTCTCCTCTTTTTTTGCAAGATAAAATCTACTGAAAGTAGTAGTATGTTATAAGTAGCCAAGTAAGCAACTCAACTAACAATAAGCGACCCTCTCTCTCCTTCCATTTATAAAAAAAAAGTTATCAAAAAGGTTTATTATTCTTCCTCCCAGCAGTAGCAGCAACAGAAAAAAACTGCTGTTTTTTTAAATGTGGCCTTGTGTCATTTTAAAGTAGCGTAGCGTTTTAAAGTGGTGTGTTATTTCCATGAAGAGTTGAAATAGTAGCTGTATCAAACTGCTTTCTTTTCTCTGTTTATAGTATAAAGTTTATACAGAGCAGAAAATCCTGTTTAGGTAGATTGATGAGATGGTAGTGCAACTGCGACATTCTCTATATAAGCTCACAGTTTCTTTATGTAAAATGAGGAAAAGAGGGGAACGTGTGCTTAGAGAAAAAAGCTTGTTATCCATCCGAGAGAGAGGAAAATGAGAGATGAGCTAGTTTAGTACTATAGTCTCTTCATTCTTTTGTAATGATGACTAATACAGTAGCAAAAAAATAACTTAGCCGAGCTTAATGTGGTTTTAGTTGAAAAAAAAAACGTAAAAGTGAAAAGCAGAGATATATGCCGTTTTTTGGGTAGCTTTATTACTGGCCATAAGCTTACCTGGTCTCTCCGGTTTGTATGAAACCTTATTTGGAAAATAAAGAAAATTGAATAAAAAGTAAAAGCGCACAAAACACCTGAAACATGAACAAGCATGCCATCATAATAATGAAATATAATGCTTTCATTTAAGCTGTATGCATATGTGTATATAGCGTGATATTGTGTTATACTTGTGGGATGTGAAAGATTTACGAAAATCAATATCATTTCATTTCTTATTTCATGAAAAAGGGAGAAATAGAAGCTTTTTAGGTGGGATAATTACTTGCCTTTATTCGTCAAAAAAAAGTTTGAATTGTGTAAAAAGAAATGGTTGTCGCGGCTTTTTAAAACTTTTTTTTGAGTATGCATGCTTGAAGTTTGAAAGTTTGGATCTTCATTTAAGACCATTCAGAAGTTATTTGAGGATACTATATACCTATTATTGTGCCATTTTACTGTTACTCATTTACTAGCAAGCAACGTGAGAGGATTTTAATTATCCTCGAATTTCCAACTCTAATTATTTTTTCCATTGTGACTTTTACACTATAGACTCATAGAATTGTGGTCTAGTATGAAATTACAAAGAAATGGCTTCATTGTGTATAGCTCCATTATCGGGATACATGCCTATGCTTATAATTACATACCTACCTACATATATACAATTGAATACATATTATATTTAATATATCCCTTGTAATGTTGATTTTTTTAAACGTTTGGAAAACAGTTAAATAGTTTATAGCAGAGGACTGCTGGAGAAATAAAATATTTGTAGTTTACGTTTTGTAAGCTGTAGCATCATTACCACAACGTACGTATGCACAGTAATAATACTTACATAAGAATATATGTACTTGTACGACACACACATATTTCAAATTTTCAATGAATATCAAAGCTGTTAAAATATCGAATAATTAATAATAATATTCATGTGTGGGTTTGTGTAACCTCTGTACATAGAACCACTTGTTCTGGTCACCTTTCTACTCTCTC